>JANHGC010002992.1:38329-48650 GCA_027560395.1 Boaedon fuliginosus | reverse complement strand
AATCAGTTTTGTGCTTTGCAATGACTATTCAAGATGTTTTGATTTATTTCATAATCAGTACCCTGAAATAATCATTAGTGTCTTCTCTAATTTTGAGCTATGAGGTTCAAATGCTTCTCACTGGTCATCTCTGATATCTGCCAGAAGCTCAGTAAAATTTTCTGATTTTGGGACCTTGCATGGATAGTAAAAACAGTACTGGCCCTTGTACATTTAGCTGGATAATTACAAATTGTTTTCAATCAGTGTACATGTTTTTACAGAAGTAAAAAAGGGCTGACTCAAAAGTGCAAATCTAATATACATTTAGACCACAATTATGTGTTCATGTATTTAGAAATAAACCTATTGCATTTAATGTGAGATATAGTTTATAAGATTCACTTAAAATCTCATTGCTTGGTAAGGTAAAGATAAAACTCACAATACATTTTAGAGTTTTACTGAGTGTTTATAGTCAGTATAGAGTTTATGATAACATATTTCTCCAGATTATAGTTTAGTGCATCACAACAAAATGCTGTAGCATATTCAGTTATGGTCTATGCCCTTGGTAAAACAATTAGACATTTATATTCACTCCTATTCAGTACTTTTCATTGTAAGAGGACTTTGTTCTTTTACCTAGAAATTCAGTATCATTTAGTTATTTGCTTTTATACCTCAAAGGGAATCTACGTGACATTATTCTAAAAACGTTTAATCCATTTATTTAATACAATCTGTAACAATGTATACCCTGTTTTCATTATGATTGAAGGACAACGTTCAAAAACACATTCTGGCACTGACTTTTCACACTCTAATTATGAGTTTACCCAAATTCCAATCAGACTTGGTATTTCCCATAGTTACTTTGAGTACCCCTCTATGGAGGAAGAATAATTCTCATCAGCCAGCCATCACTAACCTGAAATTTCCATACTTAGGTTGTTGGCTTTTTTAGCATTTCATTGTTTTTACTCCATCTATTCTACATAAAATTTTGTCAGTTAAAATATTAAATTTGCAATCACACTTTTCTTTTAAGCATTCTGTGCTGTATTCTGTTCAGTGTGGTGTCTTTAGTTCTGATTTTTCAATTTTATCCCTCTCCTTTTCCTTGACGTTAGTCTGATCCAACCTCTTCTACCTCATCTGATGATTATCAATATGTTATGGAAGCTAAACTACAAGAAATGATCTCCATACGTAGGAAGGTAGTCCTACAGGACTTTACTTTCTATTGCTAAATAGAATCCATCTGATTTTGTTTTTATATTTTTAAGAACTCTTTTAATTTTGGTATTTATTTTATTGATAATCAACCATTGTGCAGTTCAATGCTTAAAGAGCTTACAATTTTATGATGGCAGGTTTGTGTTCAAACCATGCAGTCTGCATGTTACATTTGGCTGATTTCATTGCTCATGGATAACTCAAATGTTTTGCTGGATGCTTGGATGTAACAGGCCTTTGTAGCTGACACATTTCAAGCGATGCTGTTCAGCTGCCTGTTTGAATAAAATTAAGTTTTGCAGTTAGTAGTAGCTTGCTTTATATTTCCTTTTTTTGAAAATGACCATTTTGATTTAAAAAGCTATTTAATGTTTCACACCAAATTATATTATTTTTATAGGCAGAAGAAAGACATGGCAATATTGAAGAACGCATGCGGCATCTAGAGGCTCAGTTGGAAGAGAAGAATCAAGAACTTCAAAGGGTATACCAGCTTACATTACATTTGAGTTCAACTAATTATTCCATGTCAAAAAACCTGTAAAATTACAATAGCAATCATTGTCATTGTTAGTTTTCATGAATCTATGGCTTGGTGCAGTACAATATCAAGATATTGGTGGAATACACACTACAGTCCAGTTTAAAATCATAATCATAATAAAACTATAACACTCCACTGTGGGTATCAGCAGAAGTTTCTGTTTTTGTCCCAATGATAAAAGTAGTTGTCTCAGTTAAATGTTTCACACAGTTTCCAATTGAAACAGTTTATGTCAGGGCTGTCAAACTCATGGCCTGGATGCGTCACGCCCTGGCCACGCCCACACTCGGTTTAGTAAAGGGGGGCGTCACAATATATCACTTGATGCCACCATGACAATGCGAGTTTGACACCCCTGGTCTATGTGAATTACTGACAGTAAAAAGAAATTGAAGGGAAGATAGTCTCTTAAGAATGTTAGATAGAAATGGGTAGCAATACTGGATGATAACTGGAATACACAGAAGAAATAATTAACTTTTTAAACAAAGGACAAAGGTAAGTTTATTTTGAAGAAAATAAGACCAGTTGGTTCATTTAGCCAGCCACAGTTATATGGAGTTTTGCGGAGGGAATAGAAGATACTTCAAGATGCCCCTATTTAAAATATCACCATTGTTGTTGATCTCAGGGGTAATTCTTAGGAAAGCCTATAGGTTACCAGCTATATAGACTAGCCCCAAATTGTAGATTCCTTTATTTATTCATTAAATTTATACGGTGTGCAACCCATCTTATGCAAAAGTGTTTATGGGCAGCATACAACAAAACTATAAAAGAGTTAATATATAAAACAATTATTATTAAAACAATATAAAACAATTCAAATGCATTGAAGTATATAATGTATCAAATGATTGAAGTATATAAATACACAGAACTAATAATAGCTTAATAAATTGTCATTAGTCATTGGTTACCTGAAATTTTACTGTATTTTCATGAGAAGTGAACATGAAAAAGTGAGTTTCAAAGACACTTTTCAAAAAGCAACTAGACTTCCTTTGCTTTTTCTTTGAAAACATTTAGTTTCTCATATAAGAAGCTTCTTCGGTTTAAGTGCAACATATGATTATTTGTGGCCCTTCTAAATATTGATTTAAAATTACAGTGACCTTTTGAATATGAATAACAAATGAAGACCACATGTCTCTATTAGAATAAAAAATCAAAATGATTACTTCTTACGTCTATATTTGAATCTATGACTAAATGTTTCAACTAATACATTTTTATTTATGTTATGTTATGTTAAAATTATGACTTCAGATCAAACAAACCAGTGTGAATCTTTGACCAATATTTTGATTTAATTAATGTTGAACCTGCTTGCTTTATTTCCTTTGAACTTTATTGAAAGGCAAGACAAAGAGAAAAAATGAATGAGGAGCACAACAAAAGGTTGTCTGATACTGTGGACAGACTTTTGACAGAATCTAATGAACGTTTGCAACTACATTTGAAAGAGAGAATGGCAGCATTGGAAGAAAAGGTAAACAAGGAAATAATGTGTACACTTGTTGCTTCATTTATTCATAGTTATTTTGCTTCTTCACTGATCCTGTGGATATGAAGACAATCCATGCCCTCAATAAGAAATGCTTTTTGTTGTGTTTCTGCAGTTCCTATTGACTTTCTTCCTCCTTCAACTTCTCATATTGGCACACAGGACCACCACCAGAATTTAAAAAATTTACAGCATGATTTTAGTGGGAACTTGCCCATTTCTATGGTCTCTCATTGTCACTTCTTTAACTTCTTTAACCTTTGGCTAGAGTCCCAGCCTTATGGTACAGTGATAGCAGTTTGCCATCCCTGCAAACATTTACTACTTATCTGAGATATGCTTATCCATTGCACAGTGCTTCTTAGAATGTGAAACTATAATTTGTCTACATTCTGTAGTGTTAGTGGACAGAGGCAATGGATGCCATTGCCCAGATATGGATGGGTGAGAAATTCTGGAAGTCCACACATCTTAAAGTTGCCAAAGTGGAGAATCACTGTGCTAATGGAATTAGGAGACTCAGTGATTTCTGTTTTCTAGTCAGTATTCTCAGCCTTTTGCAAATGTCCCCTCAAACGTGCTCTGATTGAATGTAACTGACAATGCTTACAGGTCACAAATGAAAACTGTCTCTTAATTTTACATTATTAATCATATGATGGTATCAATTTTATATTTGTATTGGTGGTAACATCTTTTTTTTTGTCAACAATTTTTATTATTTTCCAAAGTATAATAAAAAAAACATAGTTTTTCCTTTTCGGAGTTAGAGGGGTTACACCATATTTCTATATCACATTTCTAAAATATATAATCATTACTTCATTTAATTACTTCAAATCAGAAACAAGTTTAAAACATAGTAGTTGAAAGATAGTTAAGAAGTAGTTAATCATGTGTTTACATTTCATACTTATCTTAAAAACATATTCCTCTCGCTTAATACATATCCAGTCATTCTAAGTTTAAAAATTTTATTTTTGCATCTAAATTTAATATTAAAATTTTTTGATCTATTTAATGAATACCCCTCTATTTAATTACCCCCTTCTCTACCCTTCATCCCTCTTTTTCCATTTCCAAGTTTCCATTCCCCGGCTGCCCCCACCTCCCCTGCATCTTCCATCTCCTTTCCAAAGTTCACCTTTCTTTTGGTCTTTATTCTCTCTCGCCAGTCTCTTTGCCGGTTTCTTTCTCTGCTTTTTGTTTAATTCCTCATCCTCTTCCCATGGTCTGGTCTGGATTTCCTTTTTCCTTTTCATCGCTCCATTCGCTTGTCTCTCAGTCTCTTTCCCAGTCTTTCCAAAGTAGTCCAGTATGCTCTTTCTCCGCTTATTTTCATCCGCCACCATCTTTACTCTCTCTTTCTCCTGAGGTTCCCTCGTCATCTCCAGTAAGACTTGAATTTCAACTTTCTGTGCTTTATATGGGTCTGTTTGCTCTGTTTTCTCCTCCTGAGCCTGAATATGCGCCATTTTATTCAATATTTGTTCCATGTCTGCCTTCATTTCCAGTCCAATTATTTCAATTTCATCTATCTTTCCCAGCATCAAGTCACAGCGCTGCAGTATTTTCTCACAAATCTCCATATTTTTAAAAAACAATGCAAAGTCATGTATGCAAAATCAATCAGTTCAAAGCACAACAGTCAAGCCCTGGAATAGTGGGGGGGGGAGCGATAAAGTGGGAACAGCTCACCCTTTTGTTTGTTGCCTCCCTTTTTCTCACCGCTTCCTCACCGCCTGCAACACAGTCTCGTTCTCTTTCAGCCTTGTCATGGGGTTTCAAGATTTTTAGTAAAGCTCTTTTCTTACCCCTCCACACACCGATTTGGATCCTCAGTCTCCCTCCTGCCCTTTCTTTGCTGGAGTGGTTCCAAGCTTTATGGCAGCCATTACGGTGCCATCCTAACCCGGTTCTTGGCAGAGAGTAAATTATCTTAATTAATAATTAATAATTGCTTCATTAATTCTTGTTGCCCATTTTCATTCTTTCCAATTATATCATGTAATAAATCCTTTATCTCCATGGAGTTCGCCAGCATCGTGTTATAAATGTTTTGATGTAACATCATGATTTCTTATTGTGTCACCAGTTCTTCCTTATGAGCCATCTTGTCTTATTTTAAAAAGTCCAAGTAGTATTCAATGTTCTGTCAGTAATCTGTCACCGCTCCAGAGTTTTAGCCCCTTCGGGGGCCCTCCGTCGAAGAGGACTTGACGTGGGGATGCGGAGTCCTGCTCCGCTGTGCCGATCGCACAGCGACGTCAGACCAGAAGCACCAAATGTTGAATTAAATGGTGTCTAAGCTATGACTACCCCTATTACTACTGTTTTGATCTTATCTATCCTAAATAGGTGAAGTAACTCACATTTTCTCCAGTAGTTTTGATATAAAATAAGTTTCTGATGTATTTATATTACCCTCCAAAAATAAGTTGATGTTCTTCAATGACCATGATACTTCCTAAGAGTAGCAATATCACTTTTTGAAAGTCCTAATTAAGAACTGTACTTATTTTAACAGTAGATATTGTGTATTGTAAGCCAAAGCTTGAATTATGATTTAATTCTTTATTAATTAGACAGACGTGTCAGAAGAACATTCAGCAGCATTGCTTTGTTTATTTATTCATCCTGCTCAGTGGTGGGATTCCACATTTTTTCCTACTGGTTTTATGAGAGCACGCTTCGCTGAGTTTAAAAAGCATATAGCAAAAGTCACATGAAACTCAACTTGAAATTTAAATGGATGAATCTACTTAAAAGATACATGGCACATGGCTATGCCAAACAAACCAATTCCTACCTTCTGGCATCATTATGGTATGAAGAAGGTAGAGTGTGAGTCATTCTAATGGCTCTAGGTGTAGGTGGAGGAGAGGTTTCACATTTTATTGTGGCCTTGTCTTCATGCCCATCTTCTTTGACTACTGCAATCTACAAGTAAACAGTTTTATAAAATGCGGGTGAAAACCCTTTTAAGGGGTTGGGGGGGAAAAAACCCTATTGGAAAGCCAACTCTTTTCCAAATAAGGAAATAAATCAACCAAACAGACAAATAGCATTCCATTCCTAGAACAACACATAGTGCTAAGTACAAGTTATACAATGATAGCCATAAAGTTCCAATTTCCAGGACTGAATATGACATCAGGCACACATTTAACTCTTGCTATTGTTGCTATTATTATTATTATTTTCAGAAAATTATAGACCAGTTTCCTGAGCTGCAGAGGATATGCAAAGTAGGATATAAGTGGAAATAAAGTTTATTTAACATTTTCTCATTTTTAAATCCTAATAAAGGACCACGGAAAAAAGATTCAAATGAGTTATTGGTGCATTTTCATTACCCTTTGCCATTCAGGTAAATAATATTTGGAGTAAAATGGACATGTTGGTAGATAAAATTGGCACCTCATATACTTGGACTTTTCATGCAGATGTTAAACACACGGGTATTAAGCACAGCACAGTGTGGGAGGTCCTTGGAGGGCTATGCATGTCCTGTCTCACCTGCCTTGGGTCTCCCAAGGCTATCCACCCCAGCACCCTATACTCTACTTCTCACCCCAGGGTCCCTGCATCAGAAATGAGTTTATGGAGCCTCCTTTAAAAAAAGCCCCCTAAAGGTTCACAAGAATACCTGCTTTGCCATAAGGCTCTATAAGAATGCTTAGTATTGCTGGGGCTTGGAACAGCTGAGTCCTCCAAGTCCCTGGGTGGGAAGGTAGCTGGAAGCTTGTAAGCTGCACATGATCTGATCTTTCCTTGGTCACTGAAGGGTTGCAATCTCTGGCCAGCATGATCTCCCCATCCTCACTGGATGGGAAGGAAACTGGAGGGTTGCAAGCTCTAGTTGATTTGCATAGGCTACTGATCTCCTTTGGGTGGATGAGTGGCTGCAAAGACTCTACGTGGCAAGATGAGTGGGTGAGTGCTGCTGTATCCCTGCAGTTTGTTGTAAGGGTGAATGACTGCGGGAATGCTGTAGTGGCTGTAACTTTGAAACTGGGTCATAAGTAGCTTTTTGGAGGGTCAGTTGTAATTTTGAATGGCTGAAGTATAATACCAGATTGAAGGCTGTTCTGTCTGCCTGCTTCCCTCTATCTCCATCTTTGATTAATATTATATACATATTTTTTTCTATAAGAATGGTATAAGATTCTATACTCTAAAATATAGACTGTTTTATAAAAATGGTGAAGAGTGAACCAAAGTAGTTTTATATGTATATATATCATGTTTCCCAGAAAATAAGACCCTATATTTTTTTGCCGCCAAAAAATGCACCAGGTCTTATTTTCAGGGGAAAATACCCCTGGCCTCCTTTTTGCTGTCAGAGGCCTTTAGGAATGTCTTCTGTGGCCGACAAGGCTTCCCTGAAGGCCTCTGCAGCTGATAACAGAGCTCTGGTAAGTAGTAGGGTAGCTTCACCACCACCCCATCTCCACCCTAGCTTAATTTTTACCCATGCACCTGGAGTGGGCAGGGTCTTAATTAGGGCTTATTTTGGAGGTAGCGCTTATATTGGGTGCACGTGTAAAAATCAAGCTAGGACTTACTTTTGAGATAAGTCGTATTTTTGAGGAAGCATGGTATACTAAATAAGAATTATTGTTAAGAAAACTACTAGAAAATGAATGATGGCACAAATCTAATTTACCGTAGTTGGGTTGGATTTTGAGAATGAAAATTCTTGAACTTGTTCAGTTTTAGGTAGTATTGTTATCTATTAAATTTATTGTGTTTTTTCATCACTAAAAATTATTTCAAAGCAAAATTAATGCATTATAAAAGTAATAAAACCACTAACATTTACATCATGTTAAACCATTTTATTACCACAATAGGGGAAGCAACAGTAAGGAAGCAAGTAAAGCAAGTAAAAGCAAGTAAAAAAGTCCATCAACATAAAGAGGCTGAGGAAGCACACAGAGACTAGATCTGATCACTATTTCTCAAAGCAACATACCTCATAAATTGGAAAAAGACACTTCCAGGAAAAAGGTGAGATATGTTTAATAAATACAGTATAAAAATATCAAAAATATTCTCTTTTGATGCTGTCACATAATTAATTCCTAATGGAGGTGATGTAGGGTCCTTTCTTAAACACTTAAGATAGGGCTCCATTTTGTTACAAATCTTAGGTCCAATGTAGGTTTCCTGATAAGATACTTCCTGCCTGCCTCACAGGAATGCAATGATCTCTTCTTGGACCATCCAAATTAGCTGCTTCAACTTCAGTGAAGCAAGAGGCTTGAGACTTGAAGGATTTCGACATCCTCAGGGAAAATGTTTGTAAAGATCTGAATTTGAAAGTGCTAGAAATAATTAACCCTTGTCAGAGAAAAAACAGAAACATTTTTTTTAAATGTACCTTTCTTCGATGTTTCCTGAGATCACTTGGCTAGAGTTGATAACAAAGAAAAGAAAAATAGGGTATTATCAGAAATATTATAGATGCTTATAAATCTTGTGTTCCTTTTTATTAAGATTCATTTTGAGATTCTCTAAGCCATAAGAACTATTGGCTCTTATGATGAAATTTCCTTCCATTACACCAGCCCAACTGCCATTGAATCCAAAACAAAATTTGCCTGGAACTCAAGGAGGTAGACCAGACTGGATTTTCACTTAGAGTTATAGTTTTAAGAAATATCATTAACATTTTAAAAATCAGGTATGTCTTACAAATACACACATGATTGCAAGTGTCTTTTGTCAACAGTTTATTAACACATTCTGTTTTTAGAATTTTACTTTTGCTTTTACTTTATCTTGTAGTAACACTAGGAATTGGTCCAAATCAAAAATGTATAATGACTTGTGTTAACAGTTAATAAGAAATTATCACAAGCACATGCATGCAAACAAACAAACTAAAAATAAAAAAGAGGAAATAAACAAGAAATGAAAAAATAACCCTACGTAGAGGATTCCTTAGATATTAAATAAATGTAATGATCAAATAAAGCTATACTTCTTACCAGTGTCATGATACCCATCCGATCCATCTCCCTAGCTGGGCTGCGTGGAGTGAGTTTAGGAGTTGAGTGGCCACTGGGAGGAGAGGAACTTGCTAATGAAGATGCAGTTATTGAACCAGTAATAGATGTTCCAGGATGAATCCTGGCCAGATTTAAGCCTTCTAGACTCACACTAGCAACTCTATTTTCTATTTCTTCAGCACGTAGTTCTGTGGATTCTTTTTCTTCCTGGATTAACCTGTAACAGTGAACCAAGACAAAGGAAAGTCATTTTCATGAGAATATTGTTTTAATATGAGTGTTAATAGGAGTTGGGAATGTTCTCCCTGACCACTACTCAGAATACTTTACAGGAATTGCATACTTTCAAAGCAAATTGGAGTAATTACCATAAGTGGCATATATCAGAAAATCACTGCAAGATTTGACTGTTGGAGGAGAGAGCTGCATATTGTCTCTCCTGCCCTTCGTCTTCTGAGCTAATATGCTGTCATCAAAAACAGTGGAGATGGAGATTCAATCTCAGTGTACAAAATTTAACTGCCACTTTTAAAAATAAAATTGTTTAATAAGTTTAAGTGGTATCCAGCAAGAAACATTCATTTTTAAATTTCTCATCTTTTAACAATTATTTTTAAAAGTAGTCACGATGAGAACAAATTGCATTGGGCATTGATTAAGCTGCTGGAATGATAGTTTACTTTTTAAATTAATTTTCATATCATTTCCAGTTACAACGACCAGCTGTTATTTGCCCCTTTCAGAAAATATAGTGTACTCAAATGCTTTTACTAGAGAGGCTGAACAGGCTTTCGAGGCAATAGGTTTAGCTCAAGAAAGTATCACGAGAAAAAGGATATTATTTTCCCCTCTCGATTGCCATGTCGCAACTATATAGTTAGTAGGGTTTTATAATAGAATAATATGGCATGTTTGTCTTTTACCAATGGGGATTTACCCATTTCCTATATATTCCTTTTAAGGATACATTACAACATGTTTCTATTCCCATCCCTTGCCTGTTAGTTACTGGAAAAAACCTATTTTATTCATTTA
>JANHGC010002992.1:20764-31181 GCA_027560395.1 Boaedon fuliginosus | reverse complement strand
CACACTTTGGAGCAGAGGCAAAGGGCACCACTGACTGCCCCTGCCCCACCCACTCACTTTTCATCTCACCATGAGTCCAACCAACACCAACATCTTCACGCTGCCTGCCTTCCCCTCATGGTAAGCTGGCTACGGTAAGCCTCCTGCCTCCTTCCCCAGAGAACAGATTGGAGAGAAGCAGCCTGCTTCTCTCCAATCTATTCTACAGGGAAGGAGACAGGCAGCGGGCACGAAGATTGGCAGCCAGCAGCCAGCCCCCACTGCAGCCCTGGTCATCTGCTGCTGCCTCCCACTGCCATTCTCCCTCATGGCCTGGGGTCAGGCAGCCAATCTTCGCGCCTCTGCATATCTCATTTTGGGGCGATAGATTCATTTGAAAAACCCGCACTGAGCTTCTGCCCTAATCTTCAGCCCCATTGCCACTGGGCTGCTTTCCCCCCAGGTGATTCCAAGCCCATTGGTGCTTTTGCGAACTGGGCGGGGGGAAGCAGCCTGCTGGCAAGGGGCCGAAGATTAGAGCAGTGGCACAGTGCCGGTTTTCAAATGAATCTATCGCCCAAAATTGTGACGCACAGAGGCAGAGATTCCTTCAAAAACAAGCACTGTGCTTTTGCCCTAATCTTCAGTCCCTTGCCAGCAGGATGCTCCCCCTTCTGATCAGCAAAAGCACCAACAGGGGTTATGGGTGGGAAAGCAGCATTGTGTTTTTGCGTGATTCCAGGCATGTTGGAATCACTCAGCGTCGTGACCACAAACAGGCCTGGAATCACCCAAAAACATGATGCTGCTTCCCTCACCCCGGTCGGCAAGAGCACAAATGGGCCTTTTCTTTTTCTACCCCAGCCCCAGGCCATGAGGGAGAATGGCAGTGGGAAGCAGCAGCAGATGACCAGGGCTGCAGTGGGGGCTGGCTGCTGGCTGCCAATCTTCGTGCCCGCTGCCTGTCACCTTCCCTGTTCTCTGGGGAAGGAGGCAGGAGGTTTACCGTAGCCAGCTTACCATGAGGGGAAGGCAGGCAGAGCGAAGATGTTGGTGTTGGTTGGACTCATGGTGAGATGAAAGGGGTGGGGCCAACCAGTGTTGCATTTTGCCAGTTCTCCGAATTGTTTCAGCCAGTCCAAACCAGCTGAAACCCACCCCTGAGCCAAATATGATAATGCCATTTTTAAACTAAAGTTTGATCTGTACTAAAGACAATCTACAAAAAAAATGAACTAGCATGTACTTGTGCCAATTGTTTTTATTGCTTGGGAAAGTAATTCAGAAACTAGATATTAATTGATAGAAAATTTCTATTTACAATATGAGTCACCTTTCCATTCCTGCTTCTTAAAAGCTGATTTTGTATGGTTTATTTGCAAAAACTGAATGAGCAAATATAAAAAATACAACCAAGCTTTCCCCTCTCCTATTTAGTGGAGTCTTTAGTGCCTTATTCCAAAATGAACCAGAAAAAATATCAACAAAGGTACAGGTCTAGGATGTCATACAGTGGAATCCCTTAAAAAGAAGCTAATTTACATGATATTGAGCATAAATAATGCTATTTTAATATTCCTTCTGCCAAAAACAGTCATTTTGGCTTGAAAGGGCTTCTTGTCTTTTGTAGAAAGTCAAATTAGGAAAAGCCTGAGTAAGGGGGAACTATTTGAACCTTGCTTACAGGAAAACAAGGAGAGGAAAATCACTTTTAGCTGGGCACCAATAAAAATAATAAAAAGTTATTAGTGGAATCTACATTCTTAAGTTTTGTTTTTCATAGATTTCAGGTTACTACACCATTTTTACCTGTATATGTGTGTCTCAGAAAACAAATCAAAAGCACTTCTGGTAAACTAATGGAACATTATTAAAAAAATAAAAAGAGAAAATCTCTTTGCTCTTTTAAACACAGGAGGCTATATGGAAACCGAAGCTGCAGCACAAGAATCTCTGGGATTAAGTAAACTTGGAACCCAGGCAGAAAAAGACCGAAGACTAAAGAAAAAGTAGGTTGGCATGAACTTTGAATAAAGCATCAAGTCCATTTGCTTGTTGAAGAAAAATCAATGTATTAGTACTTATTCTGATTGCATTTTTAAAAAGCCAAACACAATGAAAGGTAATTTCTACTTTTCTATATGGATTCCATTAAAGGAGGATTCTTTGGATTTGCCTATTGGTAGCCTATTTTAAAATGCAGATATTTTCTACTGAGACTAGTAATTATTTTCAATTCAATGTGCCGCTCTTACGTGGCAACTTGGTCAGTGAGTTACTGAACAATTATATGCTGCTTCTCATTGCATTTTCCTTGAAATCCTAATTCATTCATTGTGTACAAAGGTTATGATAAAGTGCTATTGTTTTTTGATAACTATTATGTTCCCTAAAGAAAATAAATGTTTTACAAAATCACAAATGATACCTTTGGAGAAAAACTGTGGAAATACTTATCTTCAGAACTTAATTTCTGCTGATCTTTTTGAATTTTTGATGCTTGCTTTACCAGAAATCTTTCCAGCATTTGGCAATGTTTATTTGTATCTTGTGTGGGAAAACATACTTTGGTAATACACTGTTCATTGCTTAGCTTGAGTATTCTACATTATGATGTAGCACTCTCAGATAAAAGATTACTTTGATTATCAGAATGCATAATTGATTTGTGACTATATAGAAACATTGGTAATACCAGACAAGATTATTTCATGCTGTCAGAAAGCCATTTAAATTAGCACTCCAAAAAGAGAAGAGATGCATTTTTTTCCTTAGTTATATTTGTTTATTAACAATATAGTTAATAAATATATTACAATCAGAATCATTTTCTTATAAAAATAATATAGAAGTATTAGATAAAGAATTTATTACATTTAATAATGCAAGTTCCCTGTTATGGATCATAAATGTAATTTCTAAATTTTGTTTTTCTTTTCTTTTTTTCTTTTTTCTTTTGCTGGTGTTGTTTCTTTATAAGATTGGCAGATATAAATCTTGTAAAGTCTTTTTTGTTTCTACTGGCACTCCATGCAAAAAACTAGCATCACTAAATATTTTTATACAACTTATGTACTAAGTAGTTAGATGCATTTTGATATTTGTTAATAGTTGTGATAATTTAAATAATATTTTTTGAAACACTGGTCTTGCTTTCTTCACTTTCACCTCTCTGCCTGATAGTTTTCATTTATTTTCTGCTGGCAGAAACATATTTTACATACAATAATGAGCATTTAATTTTCTCTCAAAATATGATAGCTGTTGTTGACATATTTTCCTTAATAGTCTAGTAGAAATTATATTTAATTATCCACTTTCTAATTACTTTTTCTGTTATCAGTTTTCAACAGACAATTCCATGGGGAAAAGGCGTGTAAATGAGATTATGATCAGTTTTAGGCATAGCTCTGACAAGAAATATTTGTGAAAAAGTTGCTGGAAATCTCTAAATATTGGTGGCACCCTTCAAGCATATAATGACTTCAACCTATCTGGAGCTTTCTTTATGTAAATTACTCTGAGCTAAATCTGGGTTATGAATGAACAAGTTATGTTTGTGGGGAGGGTCTAAAGCTATTTACCACTACATTGGCCCTGGCATCAAAGTTTAGTCATGGTGATTTACTGTAGTTTTTCATTAAATAAGCCCAACTTTGTTGGTACTAACAGCACAAATTACAGAACAGTTTTCATAAACATGTCCACATTCAAAATATGAGTATTAGGGAAATCCCATCTTCAGTTGTTTAAAATTATAATATTCACTATGTAAGTTGTTTTCCATGACTCCTTCTAATTATCTACCTAAATTAAAAATGTCCAAGTTTAACAGATTTGTGGAGGCAAAAGGAATGAAGTTTCATATTTATTAATAAAGAAAATCCAAAGGCATCCTTTTTACAGTTTATCATCTCAGGTGTACAGTTATTCTGAAGACAGTTGACTTCCCAGTAGGGAAATTACATGATTTGCAAAATGTGTTTATCATGATAAAAGTATTAGAAAATATTTCTGTGTTCTTTGCTGCTAATTGCATTGATTCATTACTTCTGAAAGAAAAAACTTGTGGAGTGTAAAACTTATAATTACCATATGGGTAATATAAGGCTCCAAGAAAATTCTGCATATTTTTCCTTGCTAGACAGAATAATCATGCTAAATGAAGGGAGCAAGGAAAGGACTGGTCAGGTTAAATAAAAATCTGAAAGGCGGGAAATGCCTTTTTTCTAAAAACCTTGTTCAGGCTTTTTTTTTTTTTACTGACTGAATGTTCCTATGCTCCTAAATTATTGTTATTATATAGGCACCTAGTGGACCCAGAAGGGTTTCAAAGGGAGCTTGGGGAGATACCTGATTCCCTCCCCCATAGCTCGTCATGGCCTGGAATAAGGCGGGCTTTGAATCGGGCTTTGCGACCTCTCTCTGAAAGTACATCTTGGAGCTCAGAGCTCTGGGAGATGAAATGCCAGAAGAGACGTCTAGAGCAACATCGGAGGACCAGCAAATCCGAATCTGACCAAGCACTTTTAAGAGCCTTTATTTGGACTTATTTAGTAGTGTTAAGAGCAACAAAATGACAACACTTTTCTGCACTTATTGCAACCACAGACTGCCGCCCAGCCGCCTTGTTTAGGGTGACCTGTTCCCTGTTAACTCCTGGGGAGACAGTGGAGCTTTTGCAGGGTAGGGCTGAGGAATTTTCTCAGTACTTGTCAGATAAAGTCACTCAGATTTGGACAGACCTGGACTCCGATTGCGCAGGATCTATAGAGACAGTTGGGGCAAGTCTTAATCCTGTTGTTTGGGAAGAGTTCGATCCTGTGAGCCCTGATGAAATGGACAAGGCCATGGGTGTGATGAGCGCCTCCACCTGCTTACTGGACCCTTGCCCTTCCTGGCTGGTTTTGGCTAGTCGGGGGTGACACGACATTGGCTCCAGGCTGTGGTCAATGCCTCCTTGAGTGAGGGGTCCTTCCAGTTGACATTGAAGGAAGTGGTTATAAGGTCTCTCCTCAAGAAGCTTTCCCTGGACCTAGCTGATTTGAAGAACTTTTGGGCACTCTCCAACCTCCCCTTTTTAGGGAAGGTGGTGGAGAAGGTGGTGATGCTCCAACTCCTTCAGACTTTGGAGGAAGCTGATTATCTGTATCCTTCCCAGTCTGGATTTAGGCCTGAGTACAGCACAGAGACAGCATTGGTCACACTGGTGGATGACCTCTGGGGAGCCCAGGATAGGGGCTATGCTTCTAGCCTGGTGCTCCTTGATCTCTCAGCAACATTCAATACCATAGACCATGATATCCTTCTGGACCGACTCAGCAGATTGGGAGTGGGGGACACCGTTCTGCAGTGGTTCATCTCCTACCTCTCGGGTCACTCACAGTCAGTGTTGGTAGGGGGCAGAGGTCAGGCCCAAGGCCCCTACTATGTGGGATGCCTCAGGGCTCGGTTCTCTTGCCTCTCCTATTTAACATCTACATGAAGCCACTGGGTGAGATCATCTGTCGATACAGGGTGAGATATCATCAGTACGCTGATAATACCCAGTTGTATATCTCGACCGTGGATCGGCCCAGCAATGCCGTTGAGGTGATGTCTTGGTGCCTGGAGGCTGTGGTGATCTGGATGGGGACCAACAGGCTCAGGCTCAACCCTGACAAGACTGAATGGCTCTGGGTTCTCCTTCTGCAAGGTCCAGTCGAATGTCCAACTTTGAGGGAGGGTGACACTGACCCCCTCAGAATGAGTGTGCAACTTGGGTATCCTGGATCCACAGCTGCAATTGGAACACCATCTGGCGGGTGTGGCAGGGGGACCTTTGCACAGGTTCATCTTGTGCACCAGTTGTGCCCCTTCCTGGACCATGAGGCACTCATGCCCTTATCACCTTGAAGCTAAATTACTGTAATGCACTCTACATGAGGCTACCCTTGAAAAGCATTCGGAGACCCCAGTTGGTCCAGATGCAGCCATGCAAGTGATTACGGATGCACCGCAATGCACCCACATAACATCTCTCTTGTGCAAGCTGCACTGTCTCCAGGTGGAATTCAGGGCGTTGGTTATGACCTTTAAAGCCCTACATGGCTCAGGACCAGGTTATCTTAGAGACTACCTCCTACCACTGTATACCTCCCAGCACCCTGTTAAATCCCATAGAGTTGGATTCCTCAGGATCCCATCAGCTAAGGAATGCCGGCTGGCGGGCCCACAGGGGAGAGCCTTCTCTGTGGCTGCACCTAATCTCTGGAACCAACTACCCCTGGGGATCTGGACTGTCCCCAACCTGCTGGTTTTCTGCCAAACTGTTAAGAACTGGCTATGTAAACAGCATGGGGCCGATGATTTCCCCCCTTATGGAAAGATAATATTTGGGTTGATAGGAATTTTAGTTAAAGAATTTATTTTTAATTGTATTTTAATTGTACTGTAAATTTTTAACTCTTGGGATTAGCCCTTTTTATTTTTACATAATATTTTATTGCTATTTGGCTGTTGCAATCTGCCCAGTCCTTTGGGAGTTGGGCTGCCTATAAGTTAGACAAATAAATAAATTTATGATTTGTCACAGTTGATACTGGATTTGGCACTTTTTTTTTCAATTATTTTTTTTTTATTTTTCCAAAATTAATCAAATCTATATATATAAAAGAGAGCAGGGAGTTTGTATGCGCTCTATACAAAAATTCAGTTCTGCACCAATCTGCCCCAAATTTGACACATACTTTTATTAGACTTGCAAAATCAGCACTGGGGTGTGTGTGTCCCAAATTCTTTGCCCCTTTGCCCCCTCAAAAACCCCTGCTGCAAGCAACTCCTGAAACTGCTTCCTTCACCTGATTTTGGGTACTTTTTTATTTTAAAATTTGTGGCTGTGATTCTTTTCTGTGCTTTTTTTTAAATGGTGTGTGTTGTTAACTTGTATAAGTTTGTGAGTATGCTTTGCTTATGCTGCTGCTGTTTATATTTTGGAATTTCTCTGTGGCTGACTGGCTTTCCTGTACTTCTGTGCTTTTTTTATATTTGTGTGTGTGTGTGTTGTTGTGTAAGTCTGCTTTGCTTATGCTGCTGCTGTTTATATTTTGGAGTTGATATGTGGCTGATTGACTTTCCTGTGCTTCTGTGCTTTTTCATATTTGTGTGTGTGTGTGTTGTTGTTGTGTAAGTTTGCTTATGCTGCTGCTGTTTATATTTTGAAGTTGATATGTGGCTGACTCATTTTCCTCTGCTTCTGTGCTTTTTCATATTTGTGTGTGTGTGTGTGTGTTGTTGTGTAACTTTGCTTTGCTTATGCTGCTGCTGTTTATATTTTGGAGTTGATATGTGGCTGACTGACTTTCCTGTGTTTCTGTGCTTTTTCATATTTGTGTGTGTGTGTGTATGTGTTGTTGTTGTTGTGTAAGTTGCTTTGCTTATGCTGCTGCTCTTTATATTTTGGAATTGATCTGTCACTGTGGCTATGATTGAGATGTTGTGTAAAACATGCCTGCCCTGCCCTTGATGATTTTTATTCCTGAAAGCCACCCCCACCCAGTCAGATGATGACCAATCCGTGCCCACCAAGCCACGCTCACAGAATTGGTACTAACAAAAATTGAATCCCACCAATGAGCGTGCCCATACTACCGTGAATCACCTCCACAGAACCACCAACAACAAAAACATGTAGTCCAAAGTATTCAGCCCACAGAAAATGACAGAGATTGTATCTGGCATACTCCAAAAAGATAAGCGAGAAGTAAGACCCGAATTGGACGAGATTTACCGGATCTACATTACATATGCGCGTCGGAAGAACCTGCCAAAGGAAGTTCACATAAGATTTACAAGGAAACTAACAAGGGATGAAGTGTATCGCTGCTCGAGAGAAGAGACAATAATATACAACAAAAGAGAAGTGATAGTTTTGAAACAAGTGCCGAGGAGGGTGCGGGATTTAAGAAGAAACTATCAGTTTTTGACAGCACGCCTTCTTAAGCATAGAATTCTATTTAGATGGATATTTCCGGAGGGTCTTCTCCTGACGTGGCAGGACAAAAGAATTAAAATAGATACGATAGAAAGAGCACATGAATTCATCGAAACACATCTGGCAGAGTTAGAGGAGCAAGAAAGTGTAGAAGAGACGGGAAGTAGGAGTCAGGAAGAACAAACTGTTTCAGATCAAGAGGGAGGAGTAAAAACAAGGAGCAAAAAAAGAGAGCAGGAGGGAGCAGGGACAAACGCGCAAAGGGAAACAAGAACTACAAGGGCAGTTAGGTATAAATAAATGGAGGGAGAGACTAAGTTAATATCTGTTAATGTAAATGGGTTAAATTCACCAAATAAAAGAAGAAGAATTTTGTATAACATTTATAAAAAGAAACCGGACATAACCTGTCTTCAAGAGACGCACATAAAAAAAGAACATGAGAAGATATTAGAATATCCGAAATTGGGAAAACTATTTGTTGCTGCAGCGAATCAAAAAAAAAGAGGAATTGCATTGTACATTAAAATAGAAATGAACCCCAAGCTTATCTTTTCTGATGAGGAAGGAAGAATCTTGTGTGTGGAAGTAATAATAAATCATAGAAAAACTTTGTTGACTGCGATCTATGTCCCCAATAATAACCAGGAAAATTTTTATAGAAAATTGCATGAAAAACTAGCTGAGTTAGAGTATGAGAGTGTATGCTTGGTAGGTGACTTCAATGGGGTAGTAAATATTAAAGAGGACTATAAAAGTAGTAAAAATGAGAATAAAAAGCAGAATAGAAGAACCCTACCAAGAGCCTTCTTTAAAATGGTGGAAGAGTTGGAACTATATGATATATGGAGAGATTTGAATCCGCAAACCAAGCAATACACTTTTTACTCAATGAGACATAAGTCGTGGTCACGGTTAGATATGGTTTGGGGCACACCAGAAACAAAAGTAGAAATACAAGATATTGAGATTCTTCCGAAGCTATGGTCAGACCATAATCCAATGATGGTCATATGGAAAGGGAGAAAAAAGAAAGCAAGGTGGACATTAAATACAAACCTCCTCAGAGAAAAAGAGCTGATACAAAAATTGGAGAAGGAAATGACCTTTTTTTTCGAGGTCAATAAAAGAGATGATACTTCACTACAGATTAGATGGGACGCAGCAAAGGCCTATATGAGGGGGATAGTAATTGGATATTTGATTAAAAAGGTTAAAGATAGGACTAAAAAACAGAGACAGTTACAAACAGAAATTAAAGAATTGGAAGATGAATTGCAGAAAAACGCAAGAGATGAACAACTACTACTTAAAATAGAGGTAGTAAAACATAAATTAAGAATAATAGAACAGGAAGAGATGGCAAGGAAAATTAGAATGGCTAAGCAGACATTCTTCGAATATGCAAATAAAACAGGAAGATGGCTGGCATCCAGACTAAAAAAAGGAGAGGAAAAAAAGAACAATTGATAAATTAACTGATAGAGATGGAAAATGTTACTTTCAAAACAAACATAAATTAAGAATAGCCCAACAGTTTTTTGCTAACCTATATAAACAGGAAAAAATAACAAGGGAAACAATTAGGGACTATCTTAAAAAGGTTAACATGTCAAAAATAACAGAAGCAAAGAGACAAAGATTAAATCAAGAAATAATCAGGTTAGAGATTCAACAGGCAATAGCAAAACAAAAAAATAATAAGACACCGGGAACGGACGGGCTACCTATAGAAATTTATAAGGTACTACAACCAGTGTTGGAACAACAAATGTTAGATCTATACAATGAAGTAATGAGACAAGCAAAAACTCCTGAGTCATGGATGCAAACCATCATCACACTAATACACAAAGAAAATTCGGAGACAGACCAAATAAAAAACTATAGGCCAATTTCATTATTGAACGCAGACTACAAAACATTCGCAATAATAATAGCAAATAGATTGAAAGAGATCTTGAACGAGCTTATACATAGTGATCAGAATGGTTTTTTGCCAAAAAGGCACTTGAGAAATAACATCAGAACAGTGATTAATATATTAGAATTTTATGAGGTGCATCCAGATAAACAACTAGCTTTGTTGTTTCTGGATGCCCAGAAAGCGTTCGATAATGTTAATTGGGAATACATGTACATGCAATTAGAAATGATGGAATTTGGTGAGAAATTTATTAATATAATTAGAGCAATATATAAAGAACAGATAGCAAAAATCAGTATGAATGGTGAACAGTCGGAAAATGTATACATACAGAAAGGAACAAGACAGGGATGTCCGCTTTCCCCACTCTTATTTATCCTAACCCTAGAATCACTATTGGTTTCGGTCAGGAAAAATGTAGAAATTAAAGGCCTTATACATAGGAAATATCAATATAAACTCCAAGCATTCGCTGATGATTTGGTATTTATTTTGGAAGAACCCGTAGAATCAGGGAAAAAATTATTAGAGGAAATACA
>JANHGC010002991.1:62846-80510 GCA_027560395.1 Boaedon fuliginosus | reverse complement strand
CTCCTAAGCCATGTAGGGCTTTAAAAGTTGTCACTAGCACCTTGAATTGCACCCGGAAGACCACTGGAAGCCAATGCTGCTCACGGAGGATAGGTGTTACATGGGTGTACTGAGGTGCACCCACAATCACTCGCGCGGCCACATTTTGGACCAGTTGAAGTCTCCAAGTGCTCTTCAAGGGCAGCCCCATGTAGAGCACATTACAGTAGTCCAAACGAGAAGTGACAAGAGCATGAGTGACTGTAAGAAGAGCTTCCCGGTCCAGGAAGGGGCAAGAGAAAAATAGAATATTGCAATCACATCAGATTATAGCATAAAAGAATGGAGAGAAGTAGTATGCATATAGTTTCATAGTCAGTTCCAGCAGTTTTTCTCAGCCTGATACTTCTTCAGATATGTTGGACAATACTCCATTTATTAGATTTATATCCCACCGTTTTCACTTTATAAGTAACTCAAG
This sequence comes from Boaedon fuliginosus, assembly GCA_027560395.1. Lineage (NCBI taxonomy): Eukaryota > Metazoa > Chordata > Lepidosauria > Squamata > Lamprophiidae > Boaedon > Boaedon fuliginosus. The sequence continues at coordinate 80,050 of JANHGC010002991.1, read as the reverse complement.
GCGGCAAACATATCTAAATACTCCTCTCACCTCCTATTTTCCATACTACAACAACAACCCTGTGAGGTAGGTTGGGTTAAGAGAGAAAGGAACTGGTCCAAACCAACTGGCATTCATTCCTAAAATAGAGAACTTAATGTGGAGTCCCCTAGTTTCTAAATCAGCTCCTTAATCCTCTCATAAAACTTCTCATAATTACTAGACGTTCCAGTCCAAAATAGAAAGCAATGCTTCCATTATACAACATGTGCTTTGCATACCAAAAGCTTCAAGTTCAATTCTTGTCATTTACAATTAGGCTCAAAAAGCCCTTGCTTGAAGTTCTGAATTCAGTGTCAAAAATACCGGTTTTAAGGCAATACACAGTAAAGATTTCATTTCAAGGAGTAAAATTCCTTAAAGCCTGAGGATGTTTTCTCCTGATTCTACCATCAGCTGAAATTTGAATATGCTTCTCTATCATCTCTTTTATCCTTGTTTGCTTCTGAATCAGTTATTTTCCTTTACCCAAGTAAATTTAAATTTAGATGGAAGAGAATGTAACAATGAAAAACAATGTTTTTATGATATGTTCAGCCTGTTCTTGTCACCCAGTTTCCCACTGGAAGTTGACAAAATAATTTGCATGTAATATGTTTTGTTAAAAATATTGTTTTGCCTTTCTTTTTAAGGACAGATTTTTAAAGCTTGCCTTGACCTGAAAGTAGTGCTGAAAATGTTGGACTAGAATTGAAGAAACCCAGGTACAGAGATCATTCGTCGACAGAAAGCTCACCAGATATCTTTGGACTGCTCATTAACTCTTAGCCGACTTCTTTAAGTGGACTGTTATAGGTTTATAGAAATTAACAAGGTTTGTAGAAATTAGCAAGACACCTTTGTATACTCTGTTGAACTCCCAGAGAAAAGGTAAAAATATATTTTCTGGGCACTTGGCAACATTTTCTCTGACTTATAATTTTACTTTAAAATTAAAAACTTAAGATGTCTACTTTTTAATATACTGTAACTTTTGAATATTTAAATAAGACATTTATGATCTTTAACATTATGACCTTATGATACATATTTAAATATAAGTCCTGGAGAATTCATAGAACTTTCTCTCAGATGACAACATGTAAGATTGCAGGGTAAAGAATTGGCTGCTAAGGCACTACTCTAGGTCATAAACTATTTTCTAAATAAAATGGCGGGATTCATACATATACCTCGAGTTCCCCTTGACCGGGGTAGAGAGGCGGGGTATAAATTGAAATAAATAAATTAATAATAAATATACCTGTAGAATACATTGTGGATTAGCAAAATGTGTGAACGCAATAAGTGAAAAGTATCACTTATCAAAATTAGGTTGCAGTATATACTCCTTGTTACATTTTTTTGGCTGTGATTGATAAATTGACTTTCCACTGAATGTATTTGCATGAAAGCAAAGAATCTGATAGAATAATTGCTCCCACTCTATGATAATATTCCCAGAAGTATCCCCTCAACCACTACACAAAACAAATCTGGATAACTAGTATTTGTTTCATCCAATACAATCTTTTTTATATTCTTCTATACATTATTAGGGCTCTAAGTTACCACTCTTCAGATTTTGGGATGAGTGGTGCTGTTGTACAAGGCACTATGTTCCTAGATCATCACAATTTCTGAGAGTGCTATAGAAGTACCTACAATAGTTGCGATGTCATGAGGTTTAGAACAAAAGGCTATTGTTCCATCTAAAACAAACCTAAATTCTTATCAACTGAAATAAATTCCTTCTTTTCAATGTGTACAGGGACCAAGACATTAATATATAAAGTATCTGGGTTAAGGAAGACTGATATATTTAAAGTAAATATAATAATAAAAATCTATAAATAAATACATGTATTGTTTAAAAATATTTAATTCCAAATGCTGCTCCATTTATTGAGTACTGCTTGACTCAGTATCATTTTTAGTTTACCTTTTCTATTGTTGCTTTAAGACAAAGAAAACACTTAAGGGGCAGTTTCTAATTAAAGGAAGTCACTATGTGACTGGAGTATGTTAAATATGTATTTACTACAGCTTTGATATGCAACAGTAGCTGAAATGACCAACACTCTTCAAAAGTTGATAGTCTCCAAAGTAGTGTCTGAACAATGATCAGTAGTCCTTGGGGTATGCCAAACTTTTAAAACCCTACATGGCTTGGGAGTGGGGTACCTTCGAGACCGCCTTCTGCCACCACATGCCTCCCAGCGCCCAGTTAGATTCCACAGGGTCGGCCTCTTACGGGTCCCGTCAGCTAAACAATGTTGGCTGGCGGGTCCCTGAGCGAAGGCCTTTTCTGTGGTGGTGCCGTCCCTCTGGAACCAACTGCTTGTGGAGTTTAGAATCATCCCTACCTTGTTGGTCTTCCGCAGAGCCACTAAGATCTGGCTCTGTCGGCGGGCCTGGAACTGATACCCCCGCCCCTGCCGCCGCCCCGGAAGGGTTTGGCTGTTGTGTGACTGTGTTAGAAAATTTTGATATATTGTATTTTTATTTTATTTTATTTTTGTTGTTGGCTGCCTCAAGTTCCCCTTGACCAGGGAAGAGAGGCAGGATATAAATAAAATAAAATAAAATAAATAAATATGCAAGCTAATACAATCAAGGCCTATGACATCTGCACCACACAACACTAAATAATGATACCATCTAGGAGGATCTTCCCTCCTTAGGTACTATTCAACTGAGGGATACATTATCACCTTGTGTAATATATGATAATCATGTTGATATGACCTCCATTTTTCATACATTATTATTCCATATTAAAAATGTGTGCATAGTTTACATTTGGATGATCTGAGGCAGTTTTATCCAAACTAGATTGTATGTCGCAGAGATACCGTATTTTCTCAGCCCTCAAGGGGCAGTGTTGTATGTTTTAGAAAACCAATATTTTCCATCTACTATCACCTTGGGGAGCATTAGGTAGCATATGAATGAGTCAAGAATACAATTAAGGTAATAGGAAAGTCTGTTGTGTCAAATATAAAACTATATTGTGACTTTTCTTCAGTTCTTCAGCGTGATGCTTTGCAAAGTCTCCGTATCCAAGGAACACTTACCTCAGATCTGCTGGCAAAATCTCATTGAGAATCACTTAAAGCACAGCCTAAAATTGCTGCTCAATCTCCCAGGGGTAACTGGTCAGACTAGAAAAGGTATGGATCCTCGGATTACCAAAATGAGGATACTTCAATCTCAAGAAGGCTCACTTTTAGTATCTCATCTGCCCTCCCCCGCTCTTTAAAAAAAGTGGTCCAGTGAAGCTAACACATTAACTTTTCACAATGCCATTAACATAGCACTGAATTGTCAGTGGTGTATATTCATAATTGCTGCAATTTTTCACACTGCTCTCCAAAATTCTGTTGCTGCTACTGGACAAACCTGAACCAGAAAAAAGCAACCCCCTGAATTCACTTTATTTGGGTCTCTTCAAAGCTGTAGCTGCTAGACCCACTTTACTTTGGAGTCCATTACTGGAATACATTACCACCTCACAATTGCACAATGTAACCTAAGAGTTCACTCTTTAAGCCAGCAAAAAGTTCAAGTTTAGTATAATAATTATACTAATATAATAACCAATACTAGATTTTTTTAAAAAAAATCCAGAGAGCCTTATAGATATTGTTAACAAGAAAACTCATGCATGTTAAGATAAAGGGATTAAAAATAATAGATTTAGAGGAAATAGTGGCACCATGATATCATTATATTTTTTTAAAAAAACAGAAAATGCAAGATTTCTGTTTCCTTTGTAGCAATATGCATCTGAAGCGCCTATCAAGTAGAAAGCAAGACCAGTCCTTTTTCTCTCTGTTATATGACCACAGGAATAGATTCATTAGTATCATAAAAGCAACACATGGGATTTTAGAAAATATTATAAACAATATGAAAACCTTATCCTAACAGTTTACAAAAATTCTATGCAACAGCTTTTAATGATGTTAAGAAGAAAAAATATAAATAGTATAATGTGTGTGTGTGTGTGTGTGTGTGTGTGTGCATATGAATATATATATATATATTCATACAATTGTTTTCAAAATCTGTTTTAAATTCCCAGAGGTTTTTTTTATAGCCAACATGTTTGCAAACAATTTGCATGTTATGACCATCAGAAATATAACATTGTATTATGGATGCAATTTATGTTCTGGCTTGTTTAGTAATGTGTTGTTTTGTTTCCCATTATTTATAAAAATGGAGGAGTTTAACAAAAACATTCAAAATGCTCAGCATGCACACATAAATGAAATATTTTAATGTCAGATCATATTCATAAAAGTTACATTGTTTACATAGGGTTCATTTGTACTTACAAAAAAAAAAGTTTTAAAGGAAAAGAATTATTTTTCTTATGTTGGCAATCCTATTAAACAAATTAACATGTGCTTTGGATGTACAGCTTGACAGGAATATAGTTCTTTTAATATTTCACAGGAAATTATGCCCTTTAACAATTACAAGGCTTTTATTCATAAAGAAATAACAACTGTGATAGCTGAAATTCACCAATGATTTGAATGGTGCACAGGTTAATGTTGCGGAGACTAATTTTAAAAAAAAAAGTCTTAAGTGATTTTCTTCATTGCATAGTGGATATGTAAATTTATTAAGAATTAACATGATTCATAGTATTACATATTGATTGGTTTATGTTTTATTCAAATAATGGATCAAATATTTTAACAGGAGTGCAGGAAGCTAGTAGCCATTGATCAGGAATGCCTTGTTTTAATATTTAAGCAATCAAAATACAATTTAATCAAATTTAAACATTCTAAAGTTTCCTTGATATCAGGGACAGAAGTGCCAATTGAAAATTTGCTGGATCGTGCTCTTGTGACTGATATGAATTATATTAATTGTGCAGGGGGGGAAACAAAAAGGAAATCAGAAGGATATCAAGAAAGTAATTTTATGTTGCTCAACAGGCTCTTTTGTGAAAGTGCAGAAGGTATCTACTGCATGGATTGTATAAAAGAAATGTAAAAATAATAATAATAATAATTTCAGCAGTTATATCTGGGTTTACTAAGTTTGCATCAGGTAAAATATTTATTAATGAATCTATTGTACAGGAAACATCAAAGCGAAATGCATCATACAGAAAAAAGTACACTCTAGGTGACAGATGGAAAAGTGCATGCAGGTTGCTTTAAATTTTAAGTCAGAAACAAATAATACTAATGTTGATCCCTAATATCTTAAAGGAGAAACTTCTCTAAATTTACCAAAAAAAATGCCATCGAACATATATGACTAATACACATTGGCAAGCAGTATGAATGAATTCAGGTTTTAGTTCTTATTTTACAGGTATTTTTGCTTGACAAATGTGAGTTTAAATAGATTCATAAAAAAAAAAAGGAAAAAAAAATCTTCTCAAATTGGACTGGGTAGTTCTGCCAGGTTGCTCTGATGTCACACACAGCCTCCAAGTGTTTAATTAGACACCATCAAATCACATATGTCGTGTTAACATTCAGGAAATGACATTGAGTCTGTCTTTAAAGAATTATTTTTGGCTCAATAAATTTTAAATGTATGGTTTATCATAACCTAATATTGTCTTTGTCTTCACTGCAGTGGATTTCCGATCAAACTTTTCCCCTTCTTTTAATACTTTAGGGAATTTTCAAACGTCGGGATGTTTGGCTGTAATGCCCCAAGATTTGTTCTCCCTGAAAGAAATCATAGTGACAATTTATTAAACTACAGAGCAACCTGGCTTTTAGGGGTCTGTACTTTTAGATTGTGTCAATACACCTAACAACTAAATTGTGATGCATTTCACCATAATTATTTATTATTTTTTCATACAATTACTACTTCCATTCCTATGTCCTCTGGGCTTTGGGTTTTAGATTTATTTGATTGGGGTTGGGGTTGGTTTTATTTTTTTAATGGTTTTAAAAGAAATATGCCAACCTGTTCTTAAAACACAAACGGGTGCAACCCAGTAACTGTTGTTTGTGATTAAGTCTCGTTAAATGCAATGAAATGCACTGAATCAATATTAAAAGCTCCATTCCATTTAATGAGACTTAATTTGGTTTAAAATTTTAAATTGTGCTCTCTATGACTTGAATGGAATTCCCATTCTAAGCCACCTCAAGCTAGTTGAATTTGCGTTCAATGGGACTCAAATTAATTACAATTAACGTGTCCAACTTTTCATTGGCCTCAAGTACAACTAGAGCTCATTGGATCAGAGCTATGTTGTTAAACACTGCAACCTAAGATTGGGTTGTAATATCAATCGGTGGAGCATTATTTTCAATTTTTAAAAATAGAAAGCTTGAATTAACATCAGGTATATTGTTATTAAACAAAAGCTAGAAGTAATCCTATTTTGTAATTGCTGTACGATTCCCATTAATGTGTTAAGCACTTCACACAAATTCACACATACTGTAAAGCAACACAACACACTGCCACAGTCAGGAAAGAGTCCAATTTTTAAAAAAGAAAACTGATGGTAAATAAAACTCCTTTGATTCAAAATGGTTTATTCACACAAATTTAATAGGATATATCACAATTGTTTGGTCCATAAATATTTAGGGGAAATAGTTTCTATACAATGCATTTTTCAATAAAACAAAGAAAACATGGACAACTTTGCTAGACCACTTAACTGTACTATAAACACGAAGCTCAATATATAAGATTATTGAATTTATCAACTATATCCGAAAGAGTGCACAACTGCTTTCTATGACATGTTTGTCCCCTCTACCAGGTTACACCATAAAAAGAGTTTCAGAAATAAGAGGTAAAACAGTACAAAACTAGTGAGGTGTCAAAAGGGTTTAAAACAGTTAATTTAACAAACAACACATATATATCCTGATTTTTTTTTCCACAAGCTTACTCCCAAGTTATAGCATAAGGCACATTGTAGAACTGAGTTATAAGAAGTCTACTTAATAAAGTAGATCTATAGTACCATATAGTTGTTCTGTCAAAGAACAAAATTTATATGTATCAATTTTTTTGTACCTGTAAAAGTGTATTAATAAAGATCTCAGCCTTTCCAAGGTTGTTTGGTCTGGTTAGTGGTAAATGCCCATAAGGTAATAGTAATAGGAAAAGTCCAAGATTGGCACCTCAATCCTAACTATATCAACTTGGAAGTAAATTCCACTCATGTCAATTGAACTTCCTTCCTTCTAAATGTGCTTTAGGTCAGCAACCTTAAGCCTTCTAGAAGATCATGACCACACTGGCTAAATATATAACAACAAAGACACATTTTCTCCATTACAGTGTTAACATCTCTTCCATTGTTTTTTCTTTAAAAAATAAGCTACTTTTTCTGTGCTAATTTTCTAAAAACCCTGAGCAAAAGTTAGAATAATGCACTTTAATATGGGCAGTGAACTGTCAGTGTGTATCCACTCATTATTGGAGATCAAGGACCCCCCCCCCGCACTTTCAACTAATCAATTAAAAAAGATTTTAAATAAGAGAGGCATGATAGAAAGGAAAGGGGAAGGGAATAAAGAGAAGATGGATAAAATATAAAACATTGTGCAAACATTATTCTTAACAATCTATCCAAAACACGATTTTGACAGTTTTTGGAAAGTCTCCCCTGTTTAATTAAGTGTTTTTATCAGAAGAAAGGATACAAATGAACATTCACCACTGCCCAGACCATTCAGACTTTAGCTTAAATTAAAAAAAAAATATGAACCACTTGCAAATGTAAACTAGGAAAGGTGTTTCCAATCAGCAGTACATCCACAAGGCTTCTGAGTTTGGCAGCTTTCAATTTTCGAAAGGATTTCGTTTTTTAATGTAAAGTGTTTTCTCATATTGGAAGGGAAGAGCTTTTGGTTGCCTTTTTAATGAAAAAAAATGGGGGCAGGGGGAGCGGTCACCATCCAACATGGAGTTAAACTTGTATACAGGGTAATCCAAATAATGTCTAATCAGAAATTAATTCCATTGGGTCCAATGGGGATGATTTTCAATCACATTAAGACTACGTTTTTAAACCCCATTATGCTAGAATGACCAAATGTGGCTATGAGTCTGCTAGGGGAGTATGTCTACCTCCGTATGTGTTATTTTTGTATATTAATTAGAAATTCATACACACAAATTAACCCTAGGTGAAGTTCCATGTAGCTAGCGCAATACAATATTTATATATTTACTTGGAAATAAGCTCCCAGTGAGTTAAAACAGGCAGACTTACAATATGACAGAAGCACAGTATTATTCACATAGTTGCTGAACTTGTCTTTTGAAGTTAATACATTAAAATGGCCAGCGTTTACCCATGTTAGAAAAAAATGCATGTATGTTCAAAACATCCAAGAATAAATATATTTAAGTAATTGTTCAAACATTTTAAGAAATTAAGTTTTGCCTATTTCCATCTTCTTCTGAAAATGATTGAAAATCTGAACAGTTACTTTAATAATGGGAATGCATGTTTTAAAGACAAAGGTTAGTAATTTTGTAAAGATTATGATTATTTTTCTAGACTTACAGTACTCCACCTTGTCCTATTGAAATGTAAAAGTGTTTAATATTCACATGCTGGATTTTACACTTATTAAGGGGGAAAAACAATATCCAAGACAGATATTGTAATGCAATCCCCAAGCCACTCGCCTCAGAGTAAACCTTCTTGTTTAGATATAATTAATATAGAACAGAAAGCATTACCGTTTTAATAGGGCAAAATTTTTAGCCTCGAACTACTGATAATATCTAGCAAAAAATTATGTACTTTGAAATCTTTTTTATTTCCATGGGACATCATTTAGTAGATATTTAATTCTTCCCTTTAAATCAACAGGACTGTTGTTTAATCTGGGTATGTTAGTGTTTTGGTGTCAATCCCACTGCAAACCAGATGAAGCTGGAAACTATATTGTTTGTCCAGTTGAATAGGGATTATTAGCCCCAAGCAAATGTTTCTAGGATCAATGTGTTTTAGAAAAAAAGTTTGTGTTAGATGCACATAACCAACATTAATGCTGTCTGAGGCTGTTCTATTTTCCAGCACAATTTGCTAGCCTGCAGGACAGAAAGTTAACGATTGACATTCATAAATGGCCCAAGTTAGCTGAAAAATTAATGTAGTCTAAATGTTATTCATCATATGGATGTAGACATAGCTGGGGTATTACAAATCCTGAAAAATAATATAGCTGAAACATGGAATAAGGGATAGGGTTCCTATAACACATTAAGCCATACTGTTTAATTTGGACTTAATATGCTATGTGAGGTTGCTGTGATAGATTCTAAATGAAGAGGCTGCCATTTAACCCAATAAGTTATGATTTATTCACTAAACAATGGTTTAGTATGATACATGAAACCTGTTAATTCCTTGCTCACTCAAACACTTATACAGGTAGTCCTCGCCTTACAACAGTTTGTTTAGTGATAGTTCAAAGTTACAATGGCACTGGAAAAAAAGACATGTCCATTTTTCACAGTTACAATCTTTATAGCATCCCCGTGATCATGTGACCAAAAGTCAGATCCTTGGCAGCAGGCTTATATTTATGACTTTTACTATGTTCCAGGGTCATGTGATCATATTGCAACATCTGATTGGTAGTCAATGGGGAAGCCAGATTCACTTAACCACCAGGTTACTAACTTATCAACTGCAGTGATTCACTTAACATCTGTGGCAAGAAAAGTCATAAAGTGGGACAAAACTCACTTAACAAACGTCTCAATTGACGACAGAAATGTTGGGCTCAGTTGTGGTCATAAGTCAAGGACTACCTGTATATAATACATTTTCAGAAATAAATTGCCTTTTGTTGATGGACTAGAAAGGGCAGAAAAGGTCACTATCACTTTTTATATATCTGAAGAGGCTTTTGAACTTCATAGCAAAAAGCATCATGAAGAATTCACATGTTTTCTGGGGCTGGAACCTATTCTTTCCAGGGCACACCACACTCTTGGTTTTTTTCCCCACCCATATTAAGCCTAATAAAAAAAACTGCGCAAACCTCAGTCCCAAAAGAAAAGTTTTACAACTTTTTTTGTAGGCATAGAAAGTGAAAGGAAGTACAAAATGTAAGTTTCTGAATGCAAATTGAGGATTAAAAATCTGAAATGCAAATCTTTCCCGGGCAGCCTTTCAGTATGAAATACTGGCAATGGTGAAACATGGTCAAAGCATGTTGGCATCTAAAAATTAACTGAGGAAACAGTCTCACAGACAGCTGGGCTAGGCAGACCACAAATATCTCTGCCATAATTATGTTAATACTCAATCCATATGTGACTTAATTAGGTGACCTGTATATGAGCGAGACTCCTCTACGGGATATGTAGTGTGCCATGTCTCAGGATGAATACAAACAACTGTCTTAATACACACATCTGCAACTGATGTGCAATAACGTTATAAGAACTGACCTCAGAGCATGATGGTTTGATTCTTTAGGCTCTTCCTACTCAGTGGTTCCTTCTATATATCCCAATGTGTATATGATTTGAAATTTGTGTTCTTTACAACTTTTTTCTTCAGGCTATGCTGGTTCCTTGTAAGTGGCAGGTCAGTCATATAATCTGATGCCAAAAGCAACTACTACTAGCTTGGCATGCCAACCCAAGTCACATCATGACACGGTAGAATGCAAATTGAGTAGGTTTTGCACATGGCAGACGTATCATAAAGACAGCTTCCAAGTTGCAGGGAACCACCACAGAATCAAGAAAGCAAGCCACGCAGATCACCTGGCTTAGAACAAATGTCCTTACCGATCCAAATTTGACGACTGGCCAATATCTGCTTTTAAAGTTGTACGTCTAGCTTGATTTTAGAAGTATAGTCCACCGAACTCAAGGGTGGAGTAATGTGATATGGAAAAGGAACTCCGTTACCTCACGGGGCAGATTTTATGGTGTTAAATATTTTTAGATTTTCCGCAATACCCAAAGAGCTTGGTCAGCCTTGCACAGCGGGATTTCCTCACCGCTGTATGTTTTTTTTTATGATTCAGATGCCAATCATTTGAAGAAAACAAACACTGATCTACTTATTTTGAGATACAGTTTTCTGATTAATATATCAACCATTTTGTCCCCAGTAAATTCTGGAAATAAGGAACATACAATTTTAAGAGGCACTTAAACCTTCCCTTTAATTAGGCAACGATTGAAAGATAATCCAACAATAATTTATAGACAAGTTCATGTTGCATGATAATAGAACTCTTATTACTGCAAACTCATTTGCCAAGTGGTTGTGGGTGCTACACACCGAGTTGGTTTCCCCAAATATATTGTGGTGCTGTTTATTTATTTTTTTTTTTTAATGTCGCAAATAATATTAATCGTAATTATAATCGTATAATGGAAAAAGAAGAAGAAGAGGAAGCAGAAGTAACGAATAAGAAGAATTGGGAAATCAAATGTTAGAAAATATTTGTTAAGGTAGTTTGTGAGGGGCTCGCGGAATCGTGGCTGTCCATGTTAGAGGTCACTGATGATACTACAGTGATAGTGGGATTGGTCAGGTCTGTTAAAGTGGTTGCAGTGCCGGGTGGAGTGAGAGCGCCGCTGTCTGCTGAGGGCGGTGCCGGAAGTGACGTGCCATCAGCTTTATCAACGCCCCCATTCTCCTGTCGCAAAAGATTCCTTCTGAATTTGGCTCTTGCGTTTTGGAACCAGACCTGCAAACCAATCCCAATTGATTTCTTTACCAACGTTGTCTTTTTTGTTTTGTTTTTTTTGACTGTCTTTTTTTCCCCCTCTTTTTTGCTTCTTCCTATTTCTCTTTGCATTTTTTAGGACGGTGGGCTTCTTGTTTTACCTTTCTCCTCCTTCCCCCACATGCACTGATCACACTTGCTACTATATTATCTGGGGACACTTTCGATGATAATTCACTAAGACTATCAAATGACCCTTTTAATGGGCACCTATGACTGTTTTTGTTTTTCACTTATGCCCTAACATCTCAGCGTAATAAATATTCCACTAAAAACTCTTACGATCATTAAAAAAAAAACCTTGGAGAGTATTAAATGCAGGAAGAAAGAATTCACGCACCACTTTTCTTATGTGGTTTCTTTGTGACCTATTTCAAAGCTGAGCTAGTTATACTGAGATCACTGGTCTCTTATATACAGAGTTGCACTTAAATTCCTTCCACTCATTTTCCTTGGCTTCTATGGAATTGGCCCACAAGTAATGATCTAGATCATTTAAAGGTATGATGTATTATGGCCAGAACCCTGTATCTGTTAAAAAAATATATTGTGACTTCTTCCAAAATTATTGGGGTTTATATTTCAACTATGTTATGAAATAGTCAGATCTGAGAGCATCGCATCTTACAGAGCAATCAAAAAAATAACAGATTAAAGCACTTTACATACAACACAATTCCCATGTGATGTATTAATTGCTGCACTGCACTGCTTCAGAATTCAGCGGTGAGAATTAAGGCTATGAATGTTCTCTACGCAGTCCTCCAGAAAATCTTCAACGTTAAATCAGCTTGCGAGTGACACTATTAGGCCAAAATGTTTTCCTTCGTATCATCTTAGTATTCTAATATAATGCAGTATAGCAACAAATACTCCCATAGGATTGTTGACTGTATATAATAAAACTCAGTTCAGGTTGACACAGAGGACTCTTGAGGTTACTTCTGGCTAATAAAAATGGAGAAATGCAGTAAAATAGATTATTTGCCTTAAATTCAATATCCAATTACTGTTCTAATTACAAAGGATACCAGTGTATTTTACATATTTCCCATCCTAATCAGAGCAAACAAAATTGATTCTCCTTCAGTCCTGAGAGCAGTAGCTCTGGAGGGAAGCATAATTGCCCACTTAAATATATCTTCAGTACCCTTGGAGGATAAAGAACTGAATATGGAAATGAATACCTATTTATCTATTGGAGGAGCCAGCTAATTTAAGATAGCAGAAGGGAAATGTAAGGGCTATGCAATGTTTAAATAGAGAGGAAGGAATGGAAGGAAGTCATTTGTAGCAGAGGCTTCTTACCTGCAGAACTCTCTTAGTTAGTCCAGTCTTCTGGGCTAACTGCTTGAGGTCCTTAGCATCTGGGTTATGATTAATGGCAAAGTAGGACTTCATGGTACGGAGCTGGTGATGTTTAAAAGAAGTGCGCATGCGCTTAGTCTTCTGAGATGGGGGATAAGGCTGCTGGTCCCTGTCCAGATGGTCTGCCTCGTTTTCATTACAACCTGTTTGGGAAAACAAGAAGCGACAAAAAGAAAAAGAAAAGAATTGGAAAGCTGAAAATAACCAATGTGTTCTACCTCTATGTCCATGGACAAAAAAAGAAGGAGAGGGAAGGTTGAGATCACCAACTGATAGAGGATGGAAGGTTAGGAGTTCTCTAGGTTGCAATTTCTTCATATGAACTGTGAGTAAAAGGGTGAGATCTTCATTTGGTTAGATTTGTTTTCTCCATTAAACTGTAAAGCCAACAAAACTGATTCCTTCCTAGATTCTCAAAAAAAAAAAAAAGGGGGGGGGGTTCAGAGGTGTGGTGCCATGACAGGAGAGGCACTCCAGTGCTCAAGTATCAGGGCTTCATACTTGGAATGGCATGATTAAACTTCATTTTAGAAGCCCAGGTAGCTATTAGAGCTCCCTTAGCAGTCTGGCCACTCTGCTCCGTATTACCAGAAGCTTTCAAATAGTTCAAGGGCAAAATTACACTGCAGTCACCTAACCAGAAAATTACCAGGAAAAATGAATTATAGGCAGTCCTTATTCAGCAACTAACTTCTCATCCAGCAACCATTCAAAGTTATGGCAGTGCTGAACAAAGGGATTTAGGATTATTCCTTGTGGCTGTTGCAGTGACCCCACTGTCACCTGGTCATGATTTGGGTGCTTGACGACTGGCTTGCAATGACAACGGTCACAACATCCTGTAGTCACGTGATCACCAGTGCTTTTTTTCTGGTGGAATGCACCGGAACGGTGTTCCGGCACCTTTTTTTCCTTAGACTTCTTTTGTATATTAGTATATCTATGGTGCGCAAGCGCAATACGACGGAGTTCCGGTAGCTTTTTTTTAAGAAAAAAAGCACTGTTTAGATTTATACCCCGCTTCTCTTCCCCAGTCAAGGGGAACTCTTGCATGTTCTTGTATGAAAGTATGAATGAAAGCAAGTGAATCACCAAGATTTTTTTTTCTTGTTTTGGTCCCCAAAATCTAGTATGCGTCTTATACTCCGGTGCATCTTATATGCCAAAAAATAGTCCAGCCCATATTTTGCCAATTTTGTAAATTGCATCCACAGCTTCTGGAGGTAAGCCATTCTTCTAATTAATTCTTCTGTCAGGAAATTTCTCCTTAGTTCTTGATCGGATCGCTCTTTAATGACATTTCACCTCTTACTTCTTGTCGTTCGCTCAAGTGCTTTGGAAAATGAGTTGACCCCTCTTGTCTGTGACAGCTCCTCAAGTAGTGAAAATAAAGGTCTACTAGGACTAAATCCCTCTCACAATTGCTGCTGTTGAGCCAGATACAACCTATTCTATATCTATGCGTTTGTGTGTCTTTTTTTCTTGCTTAAGTATAAGACATTACTTTTCTCACAACTTAATTGTATTTTATTGAATAGGGTCCAGTGTTCAAGTTTGAAAAATCCTTCTGTATCTTTTAAAGTTTTGACTGTTCCCTCAGCTTCTGTCATGTGTAAATTTGATGAGATCCCCTTCTATCCCCTTGTCTAAATAATTTATAAAGATGTTGAAGAGAACTAGGCCTAAAACAGAACCTTGAGGTATGCTTCCCTCCATTTAGATGTAGTTCCATTGAATGTAGTTGCAAATCCATTTGGTGGTGTTACTGTCTATCCCACATTTTTCTGTCTTATCAAGAAATAAGCCATGTTCTACTTTGTCAAATACTTTACCGAAATCTAAGTAAACTATGACTAAAGCATTCCCCCAATCCACTAATTTAGTCACTTTCTCAAAGAAGGCAATAAGATTTGCCTGGCATGATCTGTTTTTCACAAACCCATATTGGTTTTAAGAATTGCTTTGCTCATTTCTAGGTGCTCACTAATCCACACATATCCACATCTTGATTGTCTTTTTCTAGGATTTTCCCAGGTATTAATGTCACGCTGATTGGTCTGTAGTTTCCTGGATCTATTTATTTTCCATTTCAAAAATTTGGAACCACATCAGCTATGGTGATCTTCATGAAATTGTACCTGGGTGAATAATTGAAGACAGCATGGCCCATGGATTGCCTCCACTGACTTAATTAATCTAAATGTATTTCACTGCTGCTTCAGAGTAGCTAATAATTTCAGGAATGAATTAATATTTTCCAGCCAGATGATCCATCATAGCGACATGTAAAGTCTATATGTAAAAAAAGAAAAGCATGAGAGGTGACTGTTCCATGGAGCTTGATATTGAAAAATGTTATGCAGAGCTCTTGCTTGACAGGAGATAACCTAAGCTGAATCCAAAGCATTTATTTTACTATTCTAGGAAAGCCTTGTCTGTCGAATTTTACTTGCTGTCCAACTGTTATATGAACAGAATGTAACTTACAAAAAGGAAACATGCCTGTCTTTTTATGACCATTCCAATCTGTCATTTGTGAGCTAGGGATAGTTTGTTCATTAAAGGAACTTCATCTTCTAATTTACTTTTCCACAATCTCAAGTAGCATCAGATCTGGATGAAATAAATAGCAATAGCAATTAGATTTATATACTGCTTATCAGTGCTTATACAGCTCTCCCTAAGCGGTTTACAGAAAGTAAGCCTATTGCCCCCAACATTCTGAGTCCTCATTGTACTGACCTCAGAAGGATGGAAGGCTGAGTCAACCTTGAGCCTCGTGCGATTCGATCTGCCAAACTGCTAACAACCGGCAAGTCTGCAGAACTGCATTTAACCACTGTGCCACCGAGGCTCAAGCAGGGGTGGGGAACCATGGCCCTTTTATGACTTGTGGACTTCAATTCCCAGAATTGGAGAATTCCTGAGCATGGTTGGCTCAGGAATTCTGGGAGTTGAAGTCCACAAATCATAAAAGGGCCACGGTTCCCCACCCCTGCTGTAAAGGGTTTGTGCCTTCATGCACATGGAGACTCCTCTGTAGGTGATCCAAAGATGGATCTGAAGACATGTGTTTGGATTCTGCTCTGCCAGTTTCCCACACTCATTGGGCCTCCTGTACTTGCGGGTTTGAATGAGTTGCTTCCACTGCCCTTCTGAGACGGAGACTTGTGTGCTTTTTCTAGCCGTGGATTTTCTTTGCTGATCATGAAGAACATGAATATCACCTCCTTAGACTTCCGTTCCCTTCAGGAGATCAGCGCTGGCCGGGTCTACATCACTGAGAATCAACAACTTTGCTATTATCACACCGTCAACTGGACACGTCTTTCTCGCAGTCGTTCGGATCTTAACATCAGGAGTAACAAATCTCCCAGGAAATGCAGTAAGTGAGGATAAAGGGAGAGAGGAAATGCAGTAAGTGAGGGGGGAAAGGGGGAGAGGCTGTGGAGGGATGCCATGAATGAACAGAATCAAACAGAAGCAGCAGTTGTTTCTGTAGCAGTAATATAGGATGTGGTATGATAGCATATAGCAGTAATATAGGATGTGCTGGACTAGGAATTATTTTTCAGATGTGAGCAAATATACAGATGCACACTACATAAAGCTACTCAGTCCAACCTGCTGCCTTCCAGATACATTGGTTTACAATTCCCAGAATTTGGAGACACCATGAAACACATCTACCCCATAGAAATGAACTGGTCACTTTTCCTTTCCAGGACTAACCTTACAAGGTCATCCTGAAGTGCTTTTCTCTTCAACTTCCTAGAAAGGGAGCACTCTGATTGGAAAGGATGTTACACTTACTCACACACTCAGCCTGTTGAGGAAGGTGGATCTGGTTAAGCCCCCTTTGCTTCCTACCTGGGTTTTTCCAGATGGGTGTGGCTAGAGAAGACAAGACACAGAACCTGTCAACAGTGATGAAATAATTAGGGATACACATATAAATCTGGATTCCTTGCAGTCGGGTTTCAGGCCCGGGTACAGCACTGAGACAGCGTTGATCGCGCTAGTCGATGATCTCTGGCGGGCCCGGGATGGAGGCTCGTCCTCCATCCTGGTGCTTCTTGACCTCTC
>JANHGC010002990.1:142123-153798 GCA_027560395.1 Boaedon fuliginosus | reverse complement strand
ACGAACGAACGAACGAACGAACGAACGAACTAACTAACTAACTAACTAACTAACTAACTAACTAACTAACTAACTAAATAAATAAATAAATGAATAAAAACAGCAAATGCAGCTCTGGCCATCAAAAGTTGCCCGTCCTTACTTTTAACTAGCTGATTATCCCGCATTGCCCGGATAATTTTTTATGGGATTGCCATCTTCCTTCCTTCCTCCTCCTTCCTTCTCTCTTCCTTCCTCCCTCACTTCTCTTCCCCGCCAACTTCCTTCCTCCTTCCTTTCTTTTTCCCTCCCTTATCTCTCCCTTCTGTGTTCCTTCCTTCCCCCTCATCCTTCTTCCTCCTCTTGTCCTCCATCTTCCTTCCTAATGCTATAGGCTACAATTCCCAGCTTTCTTGAACTGATTTGCATGCCTTGTTTCTATTGGCTGGAGGCATCCAATTTGCACGTGTTTCCTGGAGCCCCCTGCACATGTGCGGTAGAGCTTGGCAGTGAAATGTCGGGGGGGGAGGTCCACTTCAGCACCCTTTTTGGGGGAAAAGAACCCCAAAGGCATTTGT
Organism: Boaedon fuliginosus; assembly: GCA_027560395.1. Classification (NCBI taxonomy): domain Eukaryota; kingdom Metazoa; phylum Chordata; class Lepidosauria; order Squamata; family Lamprophiidae; genus Boaedon; species Boaedon fuliginosus. The sequence continues at coordinate 153,241 of JANHGC010002990.1, read as the reverse complement.
GACACACACACCCAGTGTTCATCTGGAAAGTGCAAGGTATGTGCCTGGGAAGTTTAGGCCATATTGGTGCAGGCATGGTAGAGCCTATTTGGCACATACCCACAAACCCACAGACCCACACTTCTCCTTTATAGATATAAGATATATGTGGCAACATATTATATCAGCTAGCATATAACTCAGGTTCTATTCCTGATTTAAAAAGTCAACTTAAAGAAGCATTACCTCTGATTGTCTCTGAAAACATACTAGAGGAATCTCATTTGACTGAAAGGGTATTTCCCGAATACTGTAGTCCAACAGAATGACAGCAAAGTACTGTAGAACACAGAATAAGACTGCTGGTACTATATGTATGCAGCAATATGGTTAAAAACTATATTAATGCCAGCATTAAAATATAGGACACTTTGATTACCACTGAAGACATCCCACATAAATTACAAATGAGAAGAATATCCCACATTTTTATACTGTATATAGTATACTTACTATACTATACTCAGAAAAGAGGCTTTTGGGTAAAATATTGCATGCAACTTTACTCTGTGTGTGCATATGTATGTGTATGTGTGTGCGTATGCATGTGTCTGAAAGGGAAAAGGAAAAGGAAAGGGAACGAACATCATGAGAAACAAGTGAGAGGGAGAAAGAACACTCTTTAAAGTTTGTTTCCCATACTTTAGTTGTAGGAAAGCATGATGTAGTTTATTTGGTATTGACATAGCACGTGCCATGCTCAGCAGCGAGATAAAGAGTCCTTTCCCCATGCCAAGTGAAAGTGCTCCCCTCCCTTCCTTGAATTGGCAGAAAACCATGGTGACAGTAGTCATAGGAACATAGCAGAAACACACAGAAGAGCATGTGTATGTGCTGTGGTTAGGTGCAAGTTGGAACATGGCCATCATTAGGCATGCAAGATAAGATTAGCAATGGGAACAACAGGAGGAAGAGTCATGGCATTTATTAATAAATATTTTATTATCAGATGTATAATCTCAGTTATATTTTGTATAACTCAAGGTGGTGTTCATAATGCTCCTGCCTATTTTTCCCACAGCAACAAGCCTGTGAGGTGGGTTGGGCTCAAAGTGAATCACTGGCCCAAAATCAGCACCATGGCTAAGGAAGGACTGGAAGTCAGACTCTTCTGGTTTCTTCTGGAGCATCTTAATCACTGTCAAACTGGCTGTGGTTCATATACTCATATCTTCTATAGGGGATTGACATTAAAAAGTGCCACTTCTACGGTAGGTGAGACCCTCTGCCACATCAAGATTTGATTATATTCTACTGCCGGCCTACAACGAAATCAAGTTCATCCTCAGGTTGTCCCAAATGTATTTTATTCAAAATACAACTGGACTTTCTTTGTTTTTGGCTTGAAGACATTTTGCTTGAAGAACAGAAATGGCTTGAAGAACAGAAATGAAGAAGCTTCTTGGATGAGAAGCAAAACATCTTCAAGCCAAAAACAAAGAAGGTCCAGTTGCCTTTTGAAAAAAGCACCTTTGGGACAATGATGACCTGGATGACTGAGAATCTCCATAATTGTCCTCAGGTTATTTGCCTCAAATGTACATGTGAAGAGCTAGGCAAGTTAAATTATTCTTGTAATTTTAGACTACAGTATCCAGAATACTTTGCCATTGGCCAAACTGGTTGTGGGTTATGGGAACTGAAATCTAAAACACTTGGAGGGCATCATATGCTTATTCCTGTTGTAATATTCGAATATCCATGTCCATTTGGTAAAATGCAATTACAAATCCCTGGTACATAATTGGTACGTGATTGTACCAATTGTGGCACATAATTTTTGGGCCAGTGCAAATATTCACTAAATCAAAAATTCTCAAAATATAAAATAATGAAATGATGTCATTAGAAATATCAAGAAAAGGGCTGGTGCCTGATCACATTGCAAATCTCTCATTGAATCCAGACCAAATAAAAATAGGTTTGGGCGTAGTGCAAAGTGTGAACTCAGCCATTATCTTTCAGCCTAGCCTGTCCTATAGGGTTATTTGGGATATAAAATATAGGTTATCTTAAGTTTCTTGGAGGAAAAATGAGCCACAAATGAATACATTGATGAAGATTTCTGAGTGACCATAACATCTGTAAATGGGCACCCATTTTCAGCTAAAACCTCAGATAAACTACTATTTATTTTCACTGTTTTTGTAAAAAAAAGAATCAAGCAATCAATTATTTCAAAGAACTATCCCAGGATTGTTGTGGTAGGTAGAACAACATAAAGTCTTGATTCAAAAATCACGTTAAAAGGTTCCTGTGTATAATGGAATTTGGACAGAACGGAACAGGTTTAATTGGGATCCACTTTTAAGAAACTCAATTCTGAGAAAGGTTGCATAAGAGCTGTAGGCAAAACTAGGCAACTTGTACTGGCATGAATAAATGCACTTGGCAAACCATAGGACCAGACAAGTTTACTTTAAAAAAATAAACAAAACCACTTTTGTTTATAGGAAGATAACACAAAACTTTAAATGAAAAGTTTTTAAAGACTTTGCTTCAGCAATTGGAAAACCACTTCCTGCTTTCAAGCTGAGAGCAAGCCAATGTAGCTATTTCTGTACTGTTTCAATCACACGTAGATTGATACTGTCACAGCTGCAAGTAAGAAGTTTGCTTTGAAGAAATGTCCTTTCCTATTGAAAAACTTGCGTGCCGGAAAAAAAAGTGATGGAAAACAGGAAGGGTGGATTGCAGAAATCCTTTAGGGTGTAATCGTACACTGACGCTTTGCTAGCTGTGGGAGTATAGGAATTGGCAGAGGCTTTGCTATGCTGGCCATACACCAGCTATTCCATATTACTGATAAGGAACACTCCAGATGCACCAGCCAAATCGTCTGATGATGAGTGGGACACAGAGGAACATCCCCATAATCCTCTAATCTAGCCTCTTCAGTCTATTGCCATACTTCCATCTTGTGTGTACTCTAGATCTGGCTCAGTAGCTAGTGTAGGTATACAAAGAGTCAGGGCAGGCTGTACTGTAAATGCCAGATAGAATCAAAGTAACAGAATCAAAGTGTTGGAAGAGAGCTTTTAAATCATCAGATCTCAGTGCCCAGTGCGGGAATCCAAATTAAAGGATCCCTAGCAACCATCCATCCAGATTGAATTTGAACTTGTCTACCAGGCACCTTAAACTGCTCTTATTTTTCTATGGTCCTCCCTGGAAAACATAACTGGGCTTCCAGGTCTAGAGCCACAGCAACTGATTATTTGCAGTTGTTTGCTCTCTAAGTAGAGTTCACATATTAAGCTAGGGCTTGCTGTTTGTGCAAGGCTAGCAAAATGCGCTGTGTGAATGCAAATACTAGGGGTTTAAAATCCACGATTTATGGCTTAGCATACTGTTTACTTAGTTCTTACGGTTTATTCAATATCTATGGTTAGACATTACTGTCTCCACTGTATGAAGACAATCACTATGTCTTATGTTGTTTTTCAGAGCCATGTTTTCTTTAATAGAAGATTTATTCCATGTACTTCAGAGTAGGAGGGAGACCAACAGTAGATGAAATACATACAATGACAAAATTTCTAAATAGTCAATGTAACAGACTTCTAATACTGCAGAACCATCATATACAATTTGTCCTTGTTTAGTGATTACAATTAGGACTGGCAACTCAGTCATTAAGTGAAAGAGTCATTAACTGAAATTACAACTGACCTTACAATCTTACTCCAACTTTCCTTTGCTTTACAGACCTGCAAAGACCATGAAGGCAAGGACTGATTGCTAAATGAAAACTGTCTGCAGATCCATACTGAATAATAATAAGCCTGGACTTTATTTGGGATTTCCCCTGGTTCACTTCAAGCCCTTTAGCCACTTCAAGCCTGAACTGTTTGAACAAACCTTTCTATATTTTAAAGTTAAACCTTAAGAAAAGAAAAAAAAAGGGGGGGGGGACAAAATGAGAAAGGCGAACACTGCATTTATAGGAATGCCATTGCTTGAGAACACATTGTCCTAAAGGGGAAAACATGTCTGTCAACACAGTGCTGTGTTTTAGCAAGCAAAGTAAAATGATTGCTAAAGCTATAAATTACTCAAATGACATAATAGGCCACAGGCAGATGAGAAGAGATATTCTCAGATTAAGTAATATTCATTTTCAATAAAAGTTGTTTTGTGGTCTTTTTTTTTTAAGCAGTCAACCGCTCTAAGCCAAGACAATTGAAAAGCCACCATCTGCTGCTAATCCAATTAGACAGTTCAAAGCCACTTTCACAAAGAACACTGTTACTGATTTATTCCATAGACGTATTTTTCAATTAAGCAACATGGAGGTCTGAATTCCTTCTAATTATGCTTTACTCAGAAATTATAATGATCCATGGATCGAGAAATTGGAGTGCTACAAGAAACAAACAAACATAAAATGAATTTGCAGTAACATTCCCTCAGACACGCCATCCAGTCACTTATCACGACATCCACCCATTGTGCTCTGTATCCTCGTAATTTATCAGATGTAGCATGTTTTTCATAAAAAGAGAAGGTCATTCCTGAAGGTATGAATGTCATCATTCTAGCCATTGTCTATCCACTGTAAGATAAAGGCCTCTACTGCATGTTTCCAACCAATAGTCTTGATTTTTTTTTTTTTGCCAATTGGACCCTCAATACTTGCTGATGTCATTGATCCATCTTGTTTTAGGTTAACCCTTTCTGGCATAAATATGTATTTCCAGTGGTTATATTCATACTGTCTCCTCTCCTTCTCCTGTTCCATCTCCCTCCCCTCTCTCACACACACGTCTCCCCCCACCCCTCTCTCACACACAAGATGAATATAATCACTAAAAAAAACATATTTTTTCCGGGAAGCCTTACCTTTTGGAATGGGGAGAGTGCAACTCTGTCAGGGATTTATGTGCTCTAAATGCAAAATTGTAAATCAACCAATCATAGGAGGTGTTCACATTTAAAACTCCCTCCTAAATGTATCTCTGGCTAAACTGCCAGCCAGAGGGTATAAATAGGGTTTCACTGAGTCGATTCTCTGATTCCTTGCCACAACTCTCACGAGACACCTTCATAGGAAGGAGACGGAATCTATCATAGGATTTAAACCAGTTTATTAAACAACTTTAGCCTTTACAATTTGTCTGCGTTTCTGTGCTGTAAAGCAAGGGCAATGATCCATCATTTATCGACCTTAACAAACTCAGCCACCAGTAAGTGAAACACAAAAGATTGTAAGATTGTGTTTGGCCCCAGAATTTGTGGGATTCTGTGGGATGGTAAGGGAATATGAGACTATTCATTTTCCAGAGGCCTTTTGCTGCCACACTATACCTTAACACGAAGGAACAGGAAAGTTGGGGGAGTGAATTTTCTCCCCAACCCCCATCAAATTTCATTAGTCCATTACAAACTCAGAGTGCTTCACAACTAAAAATGCAGCTAAAATCACATGATATGTGGCTTCTCTATGCTAGATTTGCATCCTTGTTTTCAAAGGGAAGAATTGTGTAATTCAAAGATCCCCAACCTTTTCAACAGAAGTGGGAATATTTGGAAAGCATGTTGTGGGAATCCTCACAAAATGAGTGCAAGTGACCTCAGCATGCAACCATTGGCTACTGCCCATAATTGTGATATTTCTTTTTTTCAGGGGAACAGATTTGTGCGTTGTGTGCTTTCCAACTTCCTTCCTGCTTCCCTGTTTTTTTTCCTATTTTTCTATAATTTCAGCTTTGTGATTTTATTTTTACGCACTAGTGGGAATTCTTCTAAACCACCCACCCTTGCCTTTCAGTAAAACTGCAGTCTATATGGGGTGCACACATGTGTGTCCCCTGTGCATGCACCCTACCTCTTGCATGCGCCCCATCCCCATTTATCAGGACCACCCCCACCTTGTTGGCCTTCCGCAAAGCCACTAAGACCTGGCTTTTACAGAGGGCCTGGAATTGAATTCAATGCCCTCCCCCATTGAATGAATTGAGTGTATGTGTTTATGACTTTTAACTGTATTACATTGTATTTTAACCATGTTGTTAGCCACCTCGAGTTCCCCTTGACTGGTGAAGAGAGGCGGGGTATAAAACTAATAAAATAAATAAATAAATAAAATGTTGGCAGAATTGGAGAAGACGTCTTTGATAACTCCTGGATCATTCTGCCATTCTTTATGACCTTCTTCTCCCCTACATCCACACATCTATATGCATTGGGATGTCCTCTATCTCTTCCATCTATCTGTCAAAAACATGTGATTCAACAGGACTCATCTTCCAAAACCTTTTGCTCTTTCTGCAATTTAGTATTTCCTATCTAAAACCCATTCCAAAGTGTCCTGTTAAAGTCTGGAGTGAATTAGCTCTTTGATTCTAATTTCTAACTGCTTTAATTAGTTTAACTATAAATCAGCTCAGTAGGTAAACAGGTTGTATATCAAACAGAAGCTTACACACAATGTAACACTACTGAATCTTTGCTTGTAAACTGGACCAGAACACAAGTTGGTTGAAGCTGATATCATTACTTCTCTAGGAGTTCCACAGATTTCTACAGCTCTTATTTTTAACCCTTTTTTATTTTAAGAATTGGCCTTAATCCAAGATTGGGATCTAACTCCTCATTATCAGCGTAAGCTTCCTTCTGTGCAAAGACTAAGCCAGTGGTTTCAGGAACAGCCTCAGATGGTTGACAACCCACGACTAAAATTCCATTAGTTCTTTCAGAGTCTGATGAGTTTATAACACCAAGGAGGATTGGGGAGATAGCATGGTAGTTTCAGAGGAAGAGAGTCCGATAAGGCTGCCAAAGATCATCTTCCTCTTCTATCACTAGGACCACTGAGAATTCTCCTCAGAAGTTTCCTTTTGTGTGGAAAAACAGTTGAGAGAAGTAGAGCTTCATCTACGCAGAGTTGGTTTTGCAGGCCCAGAGGAAAGACCCCACCACTCTGTTTTCTGGGATTAGGTGTTTCCCCACACAAGACTGAACATATTTTCCTGAAACTTGGCCTGCAATCTATGGGGAAAAAAAGTTTGGGGAGGAAAGGATGCTCACTTTTTAAAATGAGAAAATGCCCCTCTGTGCCTTTGTCGACTTGTGTAAGGATTGTGACTGATGCAGAAGAAGTATATTTTGAAGGTGCCATCAATTTCTCTAGCACAGTGGTTCTCAAAGTGAGTGGTACTGCCCCCTAGTGGGCATTGGAGCAATCCAAGGGGGCGTTGGAAGCTCCATATAAAATTGGGGGGCGCCAGAAACCAATCGGTGGGTGGCAGAGGATTCAGCCACCTCCCCTGCTGCGCCTGCCCAATGAGCCAAGGGAGGGGCTCATTGTGCAAGCGCAGCATGGGAGCCGGCTAAATCGTCTGCCACCCTCCAAGACTCCAGGTCCAGTGTCTTCAGGCAGCTGCCACCCTCGGCTTAGGTCCTCCAGCTATCCCACAAACCACCAGCCAAAACTTTTCAGGGGAAGGAGGACCGCCTTGTGCCCTCTGAGGCTTCAGAAAAAGCTGCAGGAGGAGACTTGGAGGGAAAAAAAGTTGGTGTTTGGTTCCCAACTTTCTCTGAGAAGCAGCGGCTTTGGAAAGCCAAGGAGCGGGAAAGCCTTCGGAGCTGGAGTCTCTGTTGCTGCTGCTGCACTTCAGAAAAAGCCAGTTCCCAAGGCTTTCCTGGTCCTTGGCTTTCCAAAGTCGCTGCCTGCTCAGAGAAAGTCAGGTGCAAACGCCGACTTTTTTCCCCTCCAAGTCTCCTCCTGCGGCTTTTTCTGAAGCCTCAGTGTCGGGCTATGATAGCCGACAAACCATGGTATACTGGGAGCTAGGAACCACAGGCATGAGCGAACAGACACTTCCTGATTGGTGACGTTAACCAACCAGCCAGCATCGTAGGATTGGTGGCGGGAAGCTGAAATAGGGAGCATGGAACGCCCGTCCCCATGTTTGTTTTTGAGTCCAGTCCATTGATGCCTGTTTCGTCTGAGTTCAATAAAACTCATGCTGAGACCACCGGTTGTCTGACGAGTTTTGTTTGAGAGAACTGCAGCGTGACACTCGGCGGGCATGAGGTGGTCCTCCTTCACCTGAAAAGTTTTGGCTGATGGTGGGTGGGATAGCTGGAGGACCGAAGCCCAGGGTGGCAGCTGCCTGAAGATGCTCACTACCGTGCTTCAACAAAAGCCGCAGGAGGAGACTTGGAGGGGGAAAAAGTTGGCATTTGGAACCCGACTTTCTCTGAGAAGGCAGCGGCTTTGGAAAGCCAAGGACTGGGAAAGCCTTGGGAGCTGGAGTCTCCACTGCCGCTGCCACACTTCAGAAAAAGCCAGCTCCCAAGGCTTTCCCGGTTTTCTATTTTCTATTTTCTTTGCTTCTTGAGTAGCACCAAGAGAGAGATGGTTTATTTTTGCTTAATGTCATTCTTCATGCTTCCTCCTAAGTACATTCCTTCTTAGTTATTAGCAGTTCATATATTTCTTTTAAAATTGGTAGACATTTGCATTATTTCATCATTTTTATTTCATGAAATATATGTCTGGCATATATTGCATTTGTATACATTATTTCTCAAAAAATGAAGAACTATATTGATAGAATGTAGTTTTGCTCTTTGAAAAAGAATGAAAACAGAAATGTGTTTGATCTTTGTGTTAGTCCAGATATGATAAACTAGGTTCATTTAACATTGAAAGTAATTCTCCAATATCATGGTGAAGAATCTTTGTATATCCTATGGATATGTAAAGCCCACCATTACTGCACAATATTTGACAGAAGTTCCTTCCACAATCAGCTCAGCTCTGCAAAGGTAGGGCAATGTTTTCACTTAAAGTGTGGAATGGGAAGGGCTTCCCATTGGCGGGAAAGTTTATCTTGTCCTGCCTCCATCTCACACCAAGTGGTAAAGCACTAGAGCATCTTACCATCAGGAGTGATCAGTAAATGATTTTGCTACTGTCCTACACAAAACAAAAAGCAACGGGTGGAAATTAATTAAAGAGGTATCCAACCTGGAAGTAAGGAACAGTTTCCTGACAATGAAACAATTAACTAATAAAACAGCTTGTCTCCCAGAGTTGTGAATGCTCCATCAATCCAAGAAAAGATTAGATAACCAACTGTCAGGAATGATATAAGGTCTTCTGCCATGGGTAGGGGGTTGGATTAGAAGACCTTGAATGTCCCTTTCAACCCTATGATTCTATTCGATTCTAAGACCAGTTTGAGAGTGTAAGCTCTTCACTATTAAAGCAATTGCAGGGAAGAAATGAGACAATGAAACTGGCCTGTGATTGGAGGGGCATTTTTGTCTTCTCTTCATTGGTCAGTTGGATGACTTTTTCTTCCTCATTTTACTCTGGGGACTAGAATACAATTACTGATATGGAATTAAGAAGAAGATTCTAAGTGCCAATTACGGAGAATTTTGTCTAGTATTTTTTTAATCTTTTCAATGAGAAACTAGCATTGAAAAGAAAATTATAAACTCAATTTGAATTAATCCTCTCTCAGAATCTGTTAACCAATTTCCAAAATTGTCTTTTCCTATTAAAAAGAAGGTCTATTTTCCATCTCATTTCCAGAATTCTTTAGAATTTCTAAGAAGTCCTTTTTTGATGGATTTTTTTTTTTATTTTTACCTTACCACTACAAAGTGGAAGAAGATGCTAATTTGGTTGAGAATAATTTTCAATTAAATTCTGAAAAAGTAGAATGGACAAGTTCCCTTCCCATATCTTCTCTGCCTTGGGATTTAAGCAGAGAGCCAAGAAGACTGTAGGAGAGATGCTTACACAATGGAAGGCAAATGCATTAAGGTCAGTGCAAGACCTTTTCATCGAAGCAAGAGAAATTCAACAAATATACTCTTACGAAAAACATTTTCCGCCAATTTTACACAGAGAATGGTTTTAAAGCTGCTAAAAGAATTTTTAGAGTGGCATTAGTCTGAATTAAGGATATGTACTTCTTTATATGCTGATATCCATAAACTGCTATGATGTTATTTATACTGGTTTGCCAATAGGAAAAGAAATACCTGCTCTTAGAACATCTGCTAATTCAACAATACTTCTAAAGTGGAAACTAATGTTACTTAGTATTTTCTAAAACATTTCTAATCATACCAATGTAATCTGATCATGTTGAATGTTTGAAGTTGAAGCATATTACAGATATGCTGTAATAAATTGATCTTTCTGGGGTTACTAGCAGAATTTATAACAGTCCAAGAATGGTTCCTTTCTTTCCCTAACAGTTCTTCCAATTGGAAGAGTGACAGTGTAGACCTACAACATAAATTCAGATGAATAAAAATCACCAGCAAAAAATTTTATGGATGTGTTTTCACATTCAGAATCAGAAATGCAAATCATCAACATCATTACATATTACTTTCCAAATTGTTAAATAAATAATTTCTATTTACACATTTTCAATTTGGGTACAAATGTGAAATATATGAGTAAGGGACTTGGTGCTAAAACATTTATGGTTGCAGAAATTGGATATGTCTTGTCTAGTGAAAAGAAGGACTGGGGAGACATGAAAGATGCCACAAAGATGAGAGGGTCAAACTTTTCCAAAGCACCAGAAGACAACACAAGAAACAATTGATGGAAATTAATCAAGGAGAGAACCAACCTAGAACTAAGGAGAAATTTCCTAACAATCAGCCCGTGGAATGACTTGTCTTCAGAAGTTGTGGGAGATCCATTACTGCAGTCTTTCAAGAAGACACTAGAATGCCCTTTGTCTGAAATGATATAGGGTCTCCTGTTCATGAGGGGTATTTTGGATAAATGACATCCAAAGTCCCTTCCAACTATGTTATTCTAAAGCATTAAAGGTATGAAGACTGATCCAAACTTTCATTTTCAATAGATACAATCAAATGTTTTCAATATAACATTTAATATGTGCAAGACAAGTTGCACTTAATTCAGTGGGATTTTCTTGTGAGTAAAGTTTTACAGTCTAGTGCTAAAACTTCATTCATGTCCATAAGGCTGAGATTATATTACTTTCGTTTGCACAAATAATGGAAAATTCTCAAAAGTATGAAATATAGCAAAGGGCAAGAAGAAAAGAAAGAAAGAAAGAAAAGAAGGAA
>JANHGC010002990.1:123915-136908 GCA_027560395.1 Boaedon fuliginosus | reverse complement strand
TAAAGTAATTAATGTAAGGATGTGAGATGGAAATCCAAATGTAAAAGAAAAGGAATCACAAACAACAGAACAAAGAAGAGATAATGTAGATTGTACATAGTTTTTTGTGTTTGTATGTTTTAAATGTTCGTTTCTTTTAATTTGTGTTTTTAAATCAATAAAACTTTTTTCAAAAAAAAAAAAAAAGACTCCACCCTTAACGTTATAGTTTCTTTTATATATATTCCTTTTTATGAATAGAGATTACCATCTACAACCACACAGGAAGATATAATTTTTAATATTTTAATAAATTACTAAGGAAAATTGAAATGTAGCTGGACTTTAAAATATACATATTTAGTACATTTTCTAATAGACGATATTATTTTCTCTTTGGGTTTTACACAGGGTGACTGGATTCATGCATACCAGTTTCGAGACTATAATATATCATACTTTGAAGCCATTCAATCAGAGATGTACACCCTTATGGTTGCCAGGATACATACAGGAAACCAAATGGGTACAGCTGATGTGACAATATTGTACTCTCAGAGTTTAAGGGAAAGTTTATACCATATGTTAATCTTATTTTAGAATATAGTTTTGTTGAAGAGGATAGTTTGGCCCTGGTCATTTGTGCCTTGGGTGAGAATTCAGGGTTGATTTATTTGATGACCCTTTTGTTTGTAAGCTTGGCATGATATTCTCAGGAATGTTCCACAATCCCAAAGTTGAAAAATACTCTTCTTTTTTTGCCTTCTCAAAGTCTAACTTTCACTTCATAGAATGTCACAGTAAAAAATATGACTTGCAAGATTACTTCTTCTAAATAGAGGAAAATCCTGAAGTTCAGTGGGTTCTGAGAGATGTAAAATGGTGGCTAAGAAGATCCATGTTACTTCTTATCTTATTTCAATAGTTATGAAATTGACTCACATGTTCTGTCCTTGCTCTTACAACACAGCCCTTTATCTTCATCCAGTAAAAAAAATCCGTTTTCTAGACCCTCATATGTGTATAATATATCTCCCATACCTTCACAGCTTTACAAAATCTCTGCTTTACTAAAGCTCATACCGCAGTAAATCATTTTGACTTTAAAATTCCATACAGCTCTTTTCTCTGTTGGAATTAACAAGTTTTCAAAACAACCTTTTTGTTTTTGGATTATATAGCATAACATGCCATTTGTCAATATGCATCAGTATAAACCTTAAAATAAATTATGTACAGACAGATTTCAATATATCTTGGTTCCAAATACAATTGAAAGTTTTTTTTTAAAAAAAGAATAATACTATGCAACTAAAACCAAGAAACTGCACTCTGGAAAAATCCATTTAAAATAAACAAATCTTTGCTTCATCACAGTCTGGTCTGTGATCTGCTTCCATGCTTACATTGTAAACCACATGAGTGTTGCTGTTTGTTACCACTTTAATGATTGCTTTTGGGTCTTGATGGACTGAAGACTTCCATTCTTTTGCAAGCTCTCTTTTGGCGAGCTCCAAGAATGTAGAATTGCTGCCAGGAATGTCTCTCCGCAATTCCATGCTTGCTTGCATAACTCACGTTTGTCACATGCAAGCAGTACTCTGTGGGTGTTCATTCTAGAGGGCAAAATGCTGTGTGTTCCTAAAGAATTCCTTCACTTCTTTTAAAGTAAGGCTGCAGAGCAATTGGTGATAAGGACTCACACTAAACCATTTCTGAGACCTCAGACAAATTGGTAAATAGGTTTCCACTGGGCAGACAATGGGACTGGAAATCTGATTTTTGGAAGGAATCAAGGAAGCTTTCCTTCATTTTATGAAAAAAAAAAACACAGTAGGGCAGGAATTGAAATTTAACAATGTGGGGGGAGGGATTTGGGGAACTGCTATAAAGTGTTGGAAGGCTCTAGTGGCTACAATAATTAAAGACATTAACTCTATTATTTTAGTGGTATAAGTTATTGTGTCAAAAACCCATGTATGTGTGTACTGAGAACTTGGAGCTTTCTGTTACACCAAGCGGCACATCAACAGGATTATCTTTACATGAATGGGGCTTTACAGCAGCTCCTACTCCAGAAACCCAAAAGTTAGCCTAAGAATTTAGAACAGGTAGGCTTTACCTGGATAGCAGTAATCTTATCCTGTCTAGTCCTTATATAGCTCATCGATAAAAATAAAGAGTTCAGTCCAGTTACAGCCCTTTTAAAAATCTCCTTGATCTTTTTCTTTTTTTTCCCTTCTGCAGATATATCATTTGACCTCTTTCCCACCTTGTTGGCTAAAAGGAGAAAGGATGACTACAGAAATAATAACACACAGGAACCAAAGGTGTTGGCATTCTGTTGCACTGCAAAACTTGATTTAAATGATACAAGTACAACCTGCAGTAAAACACTGGCCAACTTTTCACTTTGTGTTAACTGACAGTTTGCTTAAATATGATTTGGTAAGGGAAAGTCATTTGGCTATGTTTACGTAAAAACTAGGAGGAGTGATGGACATAGATCAGGTCTGATACACCGTTTGTAAGAATTTTATTTGCATTCAGAGGATGAGAAAATTATATCCCAGAGTATTGAAATACCTGATAAAAGTAACATGTTCCCCTTGACCGGGGAAATGAGGTGGGGTATAAATCTAAATAAATAAATAAATAAATAAATGTTCTGTATGTTTTGAAAACTGGATGAATAGCAAGATACCAAAAGACTGGAATAGAATAAACCCAATATTCAGACAGGAAAAAGAAAAGGCTGGAATACAGCCACTAGCCATTAACCTATTCATTCGTGTGTAAAAGCTATCCAAGTTGTAGTTATTAACATGCTATTGTGATATTAGCACACATTAATATGAATTCCACATATTAAATAGGCTCTATTGAAAAAGCACCTATTTAAATTTTCTTCCAACTATCTCTCTCCAATCTGCTTTAACCAGCACCTCATCAGGAATGCTTATCAGATTGAGATTTGGTCTGCTAGGACCCGGTGTTAGAAGGATTTCTTTTAGGGCTTCTAGTTGGCTACTATTCTACATGAGTAAATAATGTCATGCAGTAGCCAAACAGTTGCATCACCATCTTTGGAGGTTTCATTGCACTGATACTGTACTTGGAGTACTGTGTCCAATTTTGGGCATCCCACTTCAAAAGGAAGATGGGTTATGAAGATGATAGAGCCTGTAAACCAAGCCTTGTAAGTAAAATTTAAATGAACTGGGCATATCTACTATAGCTTGAAAAACAGAAGAATGAGGGAGATCATTGTGACTTGCAAATATTTAAAAATATTTTGATCTCATGAGATACAAATTTAAAATCTTGACTTATCAGACAGCATTGAATTTGTGCCGTCCTGGTGCTTTGTTTTTACGATCCACATTTTTTTTAATAGCAAGGACAAGGAAAGGAGACTGACTCATGGTACAGTGGAAATGCAAATGGGATGTTTTAATTCAGAGAAGATGCTGGCTGCTGAGAGATTAGATTAGAAGTAGATAGATTGTGAGGAATGCTTAAGATTAAAAATTGTAGCTTAGCTGGTATACAGTTTTTGATGTATGATATCTTAATATTGAAGGATTCCCTGAATGTTGATCCTTGCAAAAGCACCCTAGGAACTCTCTAAATTGGACTGCACAGAGGCTTAACGAAAACTCAGAACATTTTAGGATTTAAGAAATTTCAGCTATTAACATGAATTAAGCAGACGATAGAATAGATTAAAAGAGTGGACTGATATGCAGAATAACACAAGACACTCGGTTATGTGAAGTTAAACAAAGGAAATTCAAATGGTATCTTAGGAGGAATTTTTTTGATAGTGGAATGATTAAAGATTGGAATGCTCTGCATAGAAAAGTGCTGCAGGTTTTCAACTGGGGATTGATTTAACTGATTCTTGCATTGAGCAGGAGGTTGACCTATACTGCTTTTTAAAAACGCATACAATTCTATGATTCTGAAATTCCTATAGGCTGAATTCATACCTTGAACACCACCATAATTTACTTTTCTTGCTTGATACACTTGCTTGCTACTTGCTTAGTACACTTTGTGAATCCAGCCATGGAGGGTAGTAAAGTTTGTTTTATGGTGTAAGTTCACATTCGAAGTGACAATAAAGTTATTCTAAGTTAAATTGGAGTTGTCTGCAATTTAAGCAACTATGGGTTAGTGCACAACATGAATACAGTATGGATTGTATGTCCATTCTTGTTCTGTGCAGCCTTTGATACTATTAACCATGACATTATTCATTATTCATAAGGTAGTTCTTTTCCCTCTTCCAAAGTCAGTTCCAGTCAAGTGGTTATTTTTTCGCAGACTGCTTCAGGGTCCTGTCCTTTCCCACTTTTAATATCTCCATAAAACCACTGGTCATTCACTACTATGAAGTAAGGTATCCATGTGTACTTTGCATCATGCATCCAAGTGAAGTTCTGTCCTATGTCTGCAGGTTTTGCAGGGTATGGCTGGGGAAGAGCAAGTTATGACTGTTAGATTGAAGAAATCGAGTTCAGTTATGACTCAACCTTGTGAAACTGAGTGGCTGTGGTTTTCAGGTTCTCTGGATTTTGGATGTTTCTATTCTTGACTCTGGGCAAGATGGCTCTGTCCTGTTCAGAAGTGATGCATAATCTGGAGGTCTTCCTGGCCTCAAAAATCAGAACTTCTTATTGCCACATTTTTGAGCCTCTTCTCCAAAACACCCAAGAACATGTTGTGAATGTCCACTCAAAGCAGCTCATTGCAAGAGGCACTTCTCAATCCAACAAAACAATAAAAAAATGATACATCCAATCTGATTTCAATATATCTATAAAAAGCAATATGCCTTCAAGGACAAATTATATGCACTTTTTTGGGTGGGGTATAAAATACATCTATATAAAAGAGGTTTTAAAGTTTTCATTATTTGCACACCAACTGCCATTTCTTCATTATTGTTGAAAATAGCCCATGCAAAATATAATTAAACATAGTAGTAATTGCATCAATATTTGCTTTTAAAACTCATTTAATAGCTCTAAAATACTTCATTTAAGTTGTTCCATGATTTTTTCATGAAGAAAACAGTATTATACAGCTTATGACTACAACTACAACCAAAATTTATACTGTTAAGTGAGAAATTTGTTTAGTGAGTTTGCTCCATTTTATGACTTTTTTTCTTGCCACCTTTCTTAGGTGAATCACTGCAGTTCTTAAATTAGTAACACAGTTGTTAAGTGAATCTGGTTTCTCCATTGACTTTGCTTGTCATAAGGGCTCAAAAGGGAATCACCTGACTCCTGGATGCTGCAACCATCATAAATCTGAGTCAGTTGTCAAGCATCTGAATCTAAATCACATGGCCATAGGGATCTGTAAGGGTGAAAATGGTCTTCTTCTTGTGCCATACCCATCATAGGATGTTGGAAATCCTATTTTTAATCAACTGACGGATTAAAAAGTGCTGTTGAGTTTTGTCCAAACCAATACCAGAAAAATGGTCGTCACTTTTTTCAGTGCTGTTGTATCCTTGAACAGTCACTAAATGAACTGTTTTAAGTCAAGGACTACCTGTACTAATGACAACAGGCTCTTAGATGACTGTTACCAAAACTTTCACCTGAAATAGCTGAACAGGATTTGCAACCTTAACTTTTAGATTCAATGTTGTATGTCAAGATATGGAAATCAACTGCCACAAGGTGGAGCCAGTGGCATGATGCTTGAGTAGAGGATCTTATTCAAAGATAGCATTCAAGGAAAAAGGTAATGCAATTTGCTGCAATTCTGATATAGGGCAAGAATACACAAAACTATCTGACATCAAGTGCTGCTCTAATAATGCTATGTTGAGTTTACCTCATGATCAAGAAACAATTTGTTGTTTAGGCTTCACCAATAAAGGAAAGACAGGATGCAATTCCCAACTTTAATAAACGCAGGATCCCATGAAAAAAAAAATTGGGCAATTTAAGCGTGAGTAATAAACCAAAATGTTTAATTTGTGTAATTATGTTGCACTTCGATGCATGCAGGGATTTATTTATTATTTATTTTATTTAATTTAATTCGATTTATACCCCACCTCTCTTCCCCGGTCAAGGTGGAGGTGGCTTACAATGTATTAAAATACAATAACAAGAACATATCTAAAACCAATTAATTTAATAATAAAATAATAAATTACAGTCGCACACCATACTACAATCACTGTTACCTTCTTAACAATGTTAAGGATATTGTTACCTTCTTCAGGAACTCAAGACCCCTTACATGGGATATTTTTATAACACTTTATGCTTCACAACCGTATGTGGGGAGTCTGGACTTAAAGAGAGTGGCTAACCTAAAGTGATCCAATGAATATCCATAGTGAGACCAGGTGTGATGAATGGAATTTGAGGGCTTAAAGGATAAACTGCTGCAATGCAAAAATTACGGATCCTGATGAACACTGAGTATTTCTTAAACTTTCTTCTTCCAGGACCTCTTTCTACTTTTAAAAAAATATGAGGGATCCCCAAATAGCTTTTGTTTGTTTGTAATATGTATTTACCATATTAAACATGTAAAATGATTCATTCTCAGATGTTACCTCTACTCAAAAATTATTTCATGGGATCTTCATATTGTACTATTTTTCAACACATGCTGGCAAATAATTTGATTTCAGATTCCCCAGTTTTAAGAAATACTGAAATAGTCACAAAGAGGCCACTTTCCTAGAATGCTGTAATGTCACCAATATGTGATGATTATCTGGATCCAGATAACAATGATAAAGATACGTTGTTATATGTTTATAACTACCTATATCTTTATATCTATTTTTAGATCGATGTCCCTTCCCCAGTTCCTTGGATATCACTGGTCGTAATAGTTCTTTCTATGCAGACGAATGTAATCAGTATTTTGGTCATTTCAGGTGGATCCTAAGAACAAGTACGGGGGAAGATCCGACTTCTCCTTTCTTCCTTGCAACAAAGCCGTTTGCAAAATTCGCAACGGAGATCCCGTCGTTATCCTGGCGGCGCTCACCGACTATCTTCAATTTCCATATCGTCCGAAATCTTTTGAAAAATCCACCCCGTCCGCCCCAGCGCGCGTTCTCTACCGGGCATGCGCGGCGTCTTTCTAAGCCGGCGACGTTAAATATCGCGAGATCGACTCCGCTCGGCGCGGGTTTTCTGAGTTTAAAATTCAAATGCAGGTTCGCTGAGGTTGTTGCACCTCTTAAGGTAAAGGCGAAGCAGGGTAAGTGCCAGCCGGTTTTCCCGGCACGGAGCCTCGCCAACGGGGGTACGTCTTAAAAAGTAAAAAAGCCAGACTATGCAAGGAGCGGCAGGAACTGCAAAAGAAGAAGAAGAGCTTTTCTTTTTTGTCCTGATTTGCCTTTGCTACTACTAGCACTCAGTAAGACTGCATTGACCTTTTTTTTAAAGAAAAAAATTAAATTAAAGAAACAAACGAACTTTCCTGGCTGCATGTCTTCCGGAGAAAGTGCCACAGTTGGTTTATACCCTTATAAGAATAGTTTCCTCCCAAAAGCGAACTTAGTTGCTCTCAACTTGTTGCCTGCTTCCTCTTCCCTCCGCCTCTTCCCTATTTTCACTCCGTGTAGCTGAAAGGCAGATCCTCCTCTCCATGTGTTGGACTCTATCTGCCTTTTAGGGAATAAGTAAAAAGCAGATTCAGCTTGATTAATCTGGAGGGATGAAGAAAGGAGAAAACAAAAAAGATGTGTGCGTGCTGGGGGAGAGCCTTGCATGCTCTCAGACAGCCTTTCCTAAATACGATCCAGTTACTCAACCCTGCACTCATGTAGATTATTTCATGATCGTCTTTAATGGTTTAGGGCAAGAATAAAAAAAAAGGTTTTTACTTTATTACCTTTTTATGCTGCCACGACTGAAACAAATGTCCTTCTCGTTCTGATTAAAGTTTACTTATCGTTTTTATCAGTAGATACCCATTTCACCATTACCCTAAAGGTTAAATTCTACCTTGTATGCAAAATGCATAGCCTGCCAATTGATAAAACCGAGTTTTATGGTTTATTCTTTTTTGTATGTAACTTTTTTTACTATTGTTTTATTTTAGTATAGTTTTATTTTGTACTTGGGTACTATAAAGATACGTGTACTAGAAGAGAACTGGAATTTTAAACAATTCTTTATACTGTACATAAAATTATATATTTGTTCATATATAGAAAAATCTATGCATACAGACACTCTGAAGATAATTTGGTTTGGGAGTATAAATGATCCATTTCATTTTGGTTTACATGATCCTGTTTCCCACAATCCTTATTGATAACCTTTTTCACTTTCCTGTTCAGGGATTGTTTACATGCTGCTGCTCAAATTTCTTTTGAATTGGAGATTTAGATTTAGATTCTTTTGAACTAAAGCATGTACTCTGTAACAGGTTTTGCCACTGCTTTTTTTTTTAAATAAAAATAAAAATTCTTAACTGATCTTGAAATTGTCAGTTGCAGACCTTGAGACATGCTTTTCTAGTTTGTGGAGGACAATATATATTGTATTGAGTGTTGGAGTTCCAGATGGTTGAAAGGAAGAATTGCTCTCCTTCAATCTTTTGCTAAAATAATTGGAGAACGAGAATGAACTGACGAGATTCTTTCACTGCAAAGAGTAATTAGCTCTAACCTTTTTCCCAGACTTTGACCTAGAAAGGGGTAAAAGGACATAACCAAATTGTGCTGCACTTGGGGACTTGGTGCCTTGGTACCTTCGTAATTTCATCCTGCAGAATATTTCTGGTTGTTTCCTTTCTCCAAAATTCAAATAAACATTAATGCTTGGTTTATACCAGGTATATCATGCCAAAACAATACTTCCCTGTTTGGTTCTGAAGAGGTATGTAGAAAGTAGCTTTGCAATAGCTTTAGCTATCCAAGGTTTCTAAGTCTTTCTGCAGCAAAGCAGCTTTAAATGGGCCCTTCCCCATCTGATAAATGGTTAAATGAGATGGATATATCTAGAAAGATATTGTAAGGACAGAGATGGAACCTTAACTATTTGGGATAGGGCCCTAGTAACCTAACCAACACAATTTTATGTTAGTTAAAGTTCTCCATAAGTATATGTACATAAATGTGATACAGTTATGTAAAATCTGAATTTTTCACCTGCATTTAAGCTATACATGTGCTATATTTATGACATCTCTTGTTGGCACATGAAAATTCAGTCCAAAATTGTACAAGTTAGTCTGGACTATGACTTGCAAAGAAAATATGACTTGACAGCCGGTGTGGTGATATGGAAAAATATGACAATTAGAACTGTGGGCTGTTATTGGTCTCTGCCCTGTATTTGTTCTTTTAAGGTGCTGAATACTGTTATTTAGCAGAAAGGGATCAAATATAATTGCAGTGTCTCATGTAATGTCAACAGCAAGCAACCAGATTCACCCATGAAAGCTTCAAGTCAGCTATTTTATTGCATTTTACTTGTATTGCAGAATCTTCCCAGTCTGCTTACGTTCCCTTAGGAACAAACATGAGACCCCATGGACTTAATGTCAAGTTTATATCTCTTGTGACTATGCAAAGACTCAAGCCGAGTTTCTCGCTTGATTTCTCTTTGCCTGGCTGGGAGTTTCCTAACTCATAATAAGCAAATATTTGTGTGACTTTCCCCCCCACCGCTTTATATACCTTATATACTACCTCACAGTGCTTTTACAGCCCTCTCTAAGCAGTTTACAGAGTCAGCATATTGCCCCCAATAATCTAGACACTCATTTTACCAACCTCGGAAGGATGGAAGGCTGAGTCAACCTTGAGCCATGGGACTTAAACTACTAAACTCTGGCAATCAGCAGTCAGCAGAAGTAACCTGCAATACTGCACTCTAACCACTGTGCCACCACGACTCTTAGCAATAGCACTTAGAGTTGTATACTACTTCACAGTGCTTTACAGCCCTCTCTAAGCAGTTTACAGAATCAGCATATTGCTCCAAACAATCTGGGTCCTCATTTTACCGACCTCAGAAGGATGGAAGGCTGAGTCAACCTTGAGCCTGGTGAGATTTGAACTGCCAAATTGCAGCCAGCCAGCAGCCAGCAGAAGTAGCCTGCAGTACTGCACTCTAACCACTGCACCATCACAGCTCTTATTATACTGATTTGTAAAGATATATTCAGGTTGCAATAAATTGTTATGACAATTTTTACCCCCCAAATAATATTATTGACCCAGGCATATTCTATGCTATAGCCATGAATCAAATACATTCTTCCTGTGAGGAATTTTCAGTTCTGTTAAATTTCATTCACTTACTCTCTATTCATTTCTTTAGCCTATTAAGATTGGTTTGATATTATTAGCCATCTGATCTGTGCATTTGATACTATTCTCTATATCTCTTTACCCAAGTCATTAATAACATTTTGAATCAAAATTGTTGGATGCCCTTCTCCAAGCCACTAATGCCTTGAGTGTGATTTTTGTTCCTTTTTTGTCTCAAGCTGTGTCTTTTGCTTTACCCTCTTACATTTTTATCTTAATAAAGCCTCATGCACAAAGCTCTAATTTCTCACACTCAGAATAAATGCTGCATTGATCTCTTTCCCACAGGATACCTTGGTGCTATAGCAGGCCACTAATTGTTATCACCGTTACAAAGAAATGGCCCAAAACCACCATCACAATAAGTTGACATGGCTTCGTGAGCAGCAGGAAAACATGCTGCTAGCATCCCCCACAGGGTTAGATTAACAGGGGTTAATGACATGCACTCTTATCCTTTTGATCCTTTTGCTGTTGGGGATCATTTGAAACACAATCTCTATGGCCTGTCATATCGCACAGTTGCACCAATCCCCTTCTCTACATCAAGGTTAATAAGATTCAGAAGATGCCTTTTTTTTCTCTCCTCCTCTCTTTAGCCACAGTTACAAACACAGCTACACCAGGTTCCTTACGGTTTAGATGCCGCACAGGTCCTTCTCGCCTAAAATTACCAACCAGGAAATCAAAGAGTAATTCACTGAAATGAAAGCATTATAAGTGCTTTATATTCTTACCTCCTCCTCCTCGTTTTCCTGCCTGCCTGCCTGCCTGCCTGCCTGTGTTCCTAGAAAAGCAAATGCAAATGGTATGAGTGTTCTAAAACCAAAGGTTCTTGTTGCCAAATGAATCGATTGTTTGATTACATTGTTCCGGTGAGAAATAATCTCTGCAATTTATGACGAAGAAGGGTTTTCCACATCTTTGAAGACAATCACCGTTGAACAAGGACAGGAAACAACCGTTTATGCCTTTCCCATGTTATGAGCAAACAGCTGGTTAAGGCATTTTGCATATCTGTAAACAGTTAAGTAATAGTGTTCAAAATTCAGACGGTAGGAAGACTTCTGGCCTCAATTCACTCCCCTTGGAATAAAACAAAGCTCTGAGCACATACATTTCCTGCACAACAACACTTCAATTTAAGAGTAAACACCTCCCTCTACTGGCCATTGTGTGAACTTGACCTAATGCTGCATGCTTCATTAAGTACCGCACCTGCCTTAAGATATTATTAATTGTTGTAAACCCAAACTAGAGTATCACAGTTCTGAGAAAACACTTAAGATATGCTTCCCACACTAAACATATTCATTTTCTCCAAAGATTATGCAATAGAAGAGAAACTATTTTTGTTGCTAGAATTCGAGTTATAAATATCTCAGTTCCATGCTGTGCATATAATTTCCTAGGATATCTTCATAGCTAACAAAGTATGATTACTGTGCTGCAACTTATCTGTCCATTTTCCTTTCTAAATAATTAAGCACATCAAGATTCAATGGAGCCTTGACATCCCTTTCTCCATCCATTGCAAGTAGTCACAATTTTGGTACGCTGTTAATATATATTTAATTAGGTAGAAATCTTTTTAACAATTAAGGAATTATCAATTACAGCCAAGACTTTCCAGTTTCCTATTTTATTTGAGGTAAGGAATTTTTTCCCCAAAAATTTGCCCATCCTTCCTGTTAGCCAGGTGGTAATAGATTCAGCAGCATTACGCAAATGCTGTGAGTCCTACCAGATAACCAGTTAAATATGAGCCTAGAGTGTGCTGCAGCCTACCAAAAAAAAAAGCCAACACAATCCTAGGTTGCATTAACAAAGGAACAGAATCAAGACCATGTGAAGTGTTGGTACTGCTTTATAATGCCTTGGCAAGACTACACTTGGGATATTGTGTCCAGTTTTAGTCATCATGATCTATATAAAAAAGATGTTGAGATTCTAGAAAAAGTGCAGAGAAGAGCAGCAATGATGATTAGGGAGCTGGAGGCTAAAACATAGGAAGAACGGTTGCAGGAATGGGGTATGTCTAGTCTAGTGAAAAGAAGGACCTGGGCAGGGATGGGTTTTTCCTGGTTCGCTGGTTACCCGCTTTGTGGATGCGCTTCCTGATCGGCTGTCAAAAGCGTGCTGTGCGGGATCGGCTTCACAATCTTCGTGGTGTCCTGCAAGCACTCTGATGCAACAGCTGCACGGCGGCTATTTGCGTGTCCACAAAGCGGGTAACCAGCGAACCAGTAGGAACCCATCCCTGGACCTGGGTGACATGATAGCAGTGATATTTGAAGGGCTGCAACAAAGAAGAGAGGGTCAACCTATTTTCCAAAGTACCTAAAGAAACAATGGATGGAAATTAATCAAGGGGAGAAGCAACCTAGACATTTCCTGACAGTGAGAACAATTAACCAGTGGAATGGCATGCCTTCAGAAGTTGTGGGTGGTCCATCACTGGAGGTTTTTAAGAAGAGATTGGACAACCACTTCTCTGAAATGGTATAGAGCAGTGATGTCTAACCTTTTCGGCACCAAATGCCCAAAGCGTGCATGTGCACATGTGCAAATGCCCCGCCCAAATGCATGCTGCGTGCGCTTGTGACTTTACAGGCACCAAACAGCTTAGGGGCAGCAATCCACACCACCGCGCCGATCAGCTGTGCTTCAGAAGAGGAAACAAAGGTAAGTATAGC
>JANHGC010002990.1:103854-114064 GCA_027560395.1 Boaedon fuliginosus | reverse complement strand
TATATAAAATCTGAGTGCTATTGCTATCCATGTTGTAAGCCACCCAGAGTCCTTCGGGAGTTGGGCGGCATAAAAATATAATCAATAATAAATAAATACTCTCCCCTATTGATAGATAGTACAGTACATCTGACTATTTTACCAACCAAAGGACAGCCTTCAGCCCAGAAACATGGGTTTTGGAATCCATTCCTGTGGGCTAAGACTGGCAGGTTTAACCGTGAGTGATAATAAAGAGTCTCAAATTATTCACTGCCATCAACTTTAGAATTTCATAGATGAATCATTTTAAGATGATTAAAGATAACCCGATTTTAACTCTACCCATTTTTCACTGCTTTTCTGCAGATGATGTTAGAGCAACATTTTTCAACCTTGGCACCTTGAAAATGTGTGGACTTCAACTTCCCAGAACCATTCTGGAAATTCAAATCCGCACATCTTCAAGTTGCCAAGGTGGAGAAACACTGCATTCAAGTGTTGTCGGCAACTATTGTGTTGGTGTGTATGGTGTGTGTGTGTTTATATAGAAAGCTACTGTCTCACTGTAATAGGGTAAGACATGTCCAGGTGAGTTGTATGCCTGCTCTGTCTCCTATCCAGGTGCTAACTGTGGATGGGTTGTTTAGAGTGGTGATTCTGCTCTCTGTTCTTAAGGCTCTTTATCTTAGAAAGAAACTTCATCGACTATAGATCAGGGACGTCACGTTTGTGGCCTCACAGTGGTGACATGTGACATAGCATGACTTTTTTCCCCTTTGCTAAACCGGGCGTGGGCATGGCCAGCGCATGACGCATCTGGCCCAGGGGTTGCGAGTTTGACAACCCTGATCTAGATGATCCATGAGATCTTCTTCAAAGAGAACGGCCTTCTGTAAAATACGGCACATGGTTGTCTGTAAAACTGAGGGCTGAACTTTTTGACATGTCCACTCTGGCAGGGGTCTCCAACCTTGGCAACTTTAAGGCTCGTGGACTTCAACTCCAAGTGCTCCAAGGAATTGAAGTCCACAAGTCTTAGCCTGCATTGGCTTAGTTAGCATGCATTAGCTACAGGAGAGCTTTACTGGATAACTCCTTAACTAAACTATGATGAAAACAATTAAAAAACTAACCTCAAAGGCTAGTTTGCTATATAAAAACCAATGGACAATAATATGTACTCGTAATGATGCTTGCTTCTTTTCTTGTTATCACATCAACAGTCACATGGCTTCAATTACTTGGAAGTAAGACTTCTAGAGTGATAGACGCCTCTTAGATAAGGTTGACGTTGCCTCTCTTAAGTTATATACCATGGCTCCCTCTTCCTTCTACTTCCTCTTCTTTCTTTCTTGACAGCCAAAGTCAAGCCCTTATCTCGCTTCTGCCCCAAGTGCCCATGTCACAACCTCTCTGCACTTCAAGCTTTATTTCTTCCGCCTGTCCTGGGAAGGGACGGAGATTAAGCCTTCACCCTGTAGCACTTCCCTCCACTCTGGTTCCATAGATAATACTCCTCTTAAGTAGGACCCATGTTAGCCTTCCAGCTCCCTGGTATCTCAAGTTCTTTTCCATGTTGCTTCCTTGATCTCTCACTAGAGATAGCAGGAGGGTGATGTGAGAAGACTAACAGCAGTGATGCAGGCAGTAAAGAGAATTCCCTTGGCTTTGGGGTTTAACTGATGCACGTTCCTCTTATTGTTAGGTCTACAGGTCGTCCTCGACTTACGACCACAACCAAGCCCCAAATTTCTGTTGCTAAGCGAGACAGTTAATTGAATTTTGCCCCATTTTACAACCTTTCTCGCCACGGTTGTTAAGTGGATCACTGCAGTTAAGCTAGTAACACGGTTTGTTAAGTGAATCTGGTTTCCCCAATTGACTTTGTTTGTCAGAGAGCTATGAAAGGGGGTCCCATGACCTCAGGACACTGCAACCATCATAAATGTGAGTCAGTTGTCAAGCGTCCAAATTTTGATCACGTGACCATGGGGATGCTGCAATGGTCATAAGTGTGAAAAATGGTCTTAAGTCACTGTTTTCAGTGCCATTGTAACTTTGAACGGTCACTAAATGAATTGTTGTAAGTCGAGGACTACCTATATACTTTATAAGAAAGTGTTTGTAATTTAAAAATGATCAAAATTTGGTTTGATTTGTAGCTGCAGATGGCTACACTTCTAAGAATGAAAGGTTCACAGGGAGAGCATGACCAGTTGGAACGTTTACAAAATATGGTTCAACAAAAGAATGGTGAAATAGAAGAACTGCTCATGAAACTGAAACAATTAGAAAAATCAATGGTATGTACATGACTAAATTATCAAATCCTTTATTGGCAATTGGTGAAGGAATGGTATAGAACTAGACTGGAAAGCATTACATAGAATAAGCCCACGCAGCACAAAGAATCATGAAATCAGTGAGAGGCTTAACCATAAATACGTGGGATGTATAACTGAAGAGAATAGATCTCCCATGTAAGAATTTATGCAGAAAATAACATGGGGAGCATTTCTCTCTGCCACACAGGGATTCCAAGTGAGGAGTCTTCAGGCAGGTAGATGATGTTAGCAAGAACTGTTAAATCATATATCCAAGGCAAGAGGCACAGGCAAGGTATTTAAACCCAGAAGGCTTCAGGAAAGGAGTATGAGAGAGCTCCCCAATGCATCATGGATATTCAGTGGCAAAATAATTAAATTATAACTGCGATTTCTGTTTCTCAGCTTATAATGTGGTTTTAAGAATGGAATAGGAGCAATTTGCTTTAGAGAAGCCCAAAATTGGAATAAAAATGAAATGTGGCTATGCTTCTTCCAATGATACAGAAGAATGACTTTGGGTAGTTTTTATCCCTATCCCAAGCATTGTTCATCCTGATTGTGGATGATAATGAAAGACTTTAAGAATTCCATTACTGAGGAATAGTACACATTACTGTGCTTTGTCTATCTCAGTTCCAGGAAGTACAATAAAGAAGAGAAATGGTGTTACAATTTTGCATTTATATAAAGATAAGCTTTAATATTCAATGAGCAAGCCATTTTGGGATTAGAACCCAAATGTTTTTTCATGGTTGTGTTTTCTAGGCTGATTTCAAAAAGAATAAAAGCAGTAAAATACCACAGATAACTATTTGGTGTTAATTTAGTTAAGCATTTGATAATTTTCCTCTATAAGATAGCTGAATTTATATATTCCCTTATACAGTCATATTTTTTGCCTCAAGGTATAGCATAATTTTATTACATTTGAATGGGATGATTTTTCTTCAAAGATATTTTTATTTGTTGCCATATCATTTTGCCACTAACAAATCACTCAAATCACCAAGGGCCAATAGTGTGTTAGTTTTAACTTTTTAAATAATTGTTTACCCAGAAGGTATCTGAGAACTCAAGAGAGCTGAAACCGTCTAATGCGTCAGAAGATGCTGAATTTGAAAATGGCTATTATGTTGATTTGCTTCAAATGAAACTTGAAAATGCAGAGTGAGTCTTGTGAATTCTAATTGTGGAAATTGACAGCCTGAGTGAGCCATGGCATATTCGTTTAGATTAGAGTGTTAGTTCCTTCTCTAAATGCTAAATTGTTAGATTTTCTTGATTTTTTTTTAATTTTCTTGGTTAAAATAACTATTGCTGAAGTTAACTATTATCTATTTTAGTAAAATAAGCCTTGGTTATATGTTACATAATGTCAACATTTTAAATTGAAACCAAGTAATACTACGGAGCATATTGTGTGAAATTGGCCACTGTTGCTTTTAAGTGGTGATTTATGGTATAGCGTGTTGTGTGAATTTAGCAAAACATAATATATTAGGACCTGTATTCATCCTTAGTATCTTAGATGAATTAACCCAGACTTACACAGTAAGATACAGTTCATTATATAAGCTATAAGGGCTGGGCACAATATGGATTTCAAACAAAAGAGCTGACTTTGGTAGTCCCCAACTTACCCTCTCCCTCCAAAAAAGTTCTTACAATATGGATTCCAAGTGGTCCCAGTGATCACGTGATCACATTTTGAGTATTCAGCAACCCATTCGCATTTATGACTTTCAGTGTCCCAAAGCCACGTGACCATATTTTTTAATTTTTGTTGCTGGAAACCAGCATTTATTTCTGGGTTCTGGAAAAAGCTCCCATTGGGGACAATGGGTTTGCTTGATGCCTATGCCACTCGCTTAATGCTCATGGTGATTTGGGTTATATAAATAAATAAAATGTAGAACTAAGTCAGTTACTTGATGTTTAACAAACAGCACTACTTATTATCATAATTTCAGGCTCAATTACAGTCATAAGTTGTAGACTACCCATGATATGCTAAACTAAACAAATCATATCTTGCTGACTCTTTCTTTTTTTTTATCCTGCCACTGATTCACTTTCCAGAGGATGAAAAATAAATAAGGAAAAAAAGCTCACCTGCATGCAACAAAACAAAAACAAAAACTGAACTTTGAATATTAGTAGATATTTTAGAAATAAAAAAACCCCAATGCCCTTTGGAATATTAACATGAGATCAGAGTTCTGGATGTTTCTTCCCTGTTTCTCTTCCTCTACCATACACAGTGGAGCTGGGCCAAGAGAAAGGCACTCACTGACTTTCCCTATCTGAAGGTGGACTCAAAGCTAACCCTCCCTGGTCTTAGTCCAATACCTTAATCATACCATATTGTCCTTTTTTCAAAGTTCTTAATGTTACTTTATAAGCCAGACTCAATTATATTTTTATTGGGTGAAATTGTACTCTTCCTTCAATTTTGTCTGGTTCTCCCCCGCTTCCCATATTCTCTCCTGTAAGTGACAGATTTTTCACTGGCTAGAAAAGCCATTACTGTTCTGTACTGATAGCACCATAAATCTTTTTGAATGGTTTTGGCTGCTAATTTTGCTTCATATACTACACATTTTTAATCCTAATGTGTGTATATGGAGATTAAGTGAAAAAGATGGAAGGAATTGAGACCTGCGATGTGGATATTGACTTTACGCAATTGTATGTTTTCTAATACTTACTTTTTGTTTCCTTATTGTTAGTAAGGAGAAAGAAAATCTGAAGAATGAATTATCTTTACAGCGGATGAAAGCTTTATTTGAAAGTCAGAGAGTCTTAGAGATGGAGCGAAAGCTTTTTGTAACTGAAAATCAACTTGAAGCTTGTCAGAGTGAGAACATAAATTTGCGTGTGCTGCTAGATGAACTGAAAATCAAATATGAACCAGAAGGTAATTATCCCTGCTTCCTAGTAAATCACTACTTTCATCCGTATATTGCCTTTTAGTGTGGGAACTGGCTGAGGTTCTTAAAGGCTTTTAGAGTTATACATTCACTGCGTAGTCTCAACTGGGAGTTGCTTAGTATTGTTTGTGCATAGCTGAGAATTCAGAAGCCTGGGAGAGACCTTGGAACAATTTAGATTATTCATTGAGGCAAATAGACATAGAACAGGCAGCACAAACTATTCTGTTTTCTTACAATGGGGAAGCGTATCTTGAAAATGTATTACATCTTCGTCTTGCATAGGAGATTCTCAGTTTAGCTCCAGTTTGTTGTTGAGAGCTGTGGAGTGTTGTTGAGAGCTGTGTGCTGCCTTTTAATTCTTTTTTAATCTTTTATTACTTTCCCCAGCAATTGGAAATGTAGAAAGCCCAGTGTTCTAATTCCACACTTTAGGGGATCTCTCTGAAATAGGAGGAATATTACTGTGGTTCAGACCACTAGCACTTTTAGAAAGCGAAGCCCCCTGCCAGGGTAGATCTCCTTTGTCTCATTAGCAATAAGCTTCATTTGTATAGGGAATGTCATCTGTGAGTTATGCACTATTTCAAGATGCTGTTGGACTTACTTTAAGTTCATTGTAGTAATAGACAATACAGGCCCCAACATGAATGTTTTAACATTATTGAAAATGTTTTATTGCCCTGGAATTCTGCATGTGGACACATACTTGCTGCCAATTTCTTCCATTCACTACCCCTTGTTCTTCCTGCCATCTAAAGAAGAATACACACCTGATCCATGTAGCTTGTTCTTCTAGTTCTTATTAATGGACCCTTGATGCCCCAACAAAGGGCCCATTTTGTAGGAGGGATAGTCAACAGGTTGTTAGAATAAGTAACTCAGATTGTAGTCTTCACTTGAGGTTCTGTCCTATAGGATGAAAGAAGAGGAAAGGTCAATAGCTGATGAAGCAAACCAATTTATACATGAGCCAGAATGTTGCAAAAACAGATTTGCCTAAGCAATTTAAAAAAGTGTGAGATTTTTTCCCCAACACTCACACGTTAAGGAAGAATTGGTTTCTTGATAACACATCATTATGTGTATATCTTTATAAAATTATAAAGTCTGTAATGCAGAGGACTCTGACAAAGACTGCATACCTCAGATTGTAGTAATTTTCCCTTGATAAATTGAGAGGCTAACTGTTCCAGGTCCCTCTTGTATGGAAACTGAGTTCAGAGCTTATTTATTTTATATTAGATTTAAAGGCAGCTTGATTAGAATGACTGCAGCTTTGGCTTTAAAAAAAGTAAGAGGTAAAAGTTACAAGCACTAAGGAGTGCAGAATCGGCAATGAATTCTCATTGTGAAGAATTTTCAGTCTTTTTGAAATTCTGAGGGATCTTATGAGATTACTAACTTACAATTTTCCCATGGAGACATTCCATGCAGCAATAAGAGGCCTAAACAGATTCATTCAGAAGGATTGTTCTTCTGATCCTTAGAGTGGCCTGTTCAGGTTTAATCCCAGAGCCTTCCTCCCAGGCCTGAGGATAGCAGAAGAGCCTGCCAGTCCCTGTAGCTGACTGCAGTGAAGAAGCTAATAAATCACTGAGGATAAGGCCTCAGTTCCTTCTCCTTTTATATTCTTTTCAACATGGTTGAATGTTGGAATTATGCAAATGGGTTTAGAACTTGGTATGTCTGTCCATACAACTCCTGAAAAATAGAATGGATTGACATTAAACCAGAGATTGGGGGGAAAGTTGGTCCAAAAAAAAAGAAATCAAGCTCAAAAATGGTGTGGACCCTGTTGGGGCTGTAGAGAAAAAAACATTCTGTAGTGCATTCATTGTGGGACAAACAAACTGGCAGCATCTGAAATTATTGGTAGCTGCTCCATTCTAAGCCTGTCTCCCTCCTCTTTCCCAAATGGAAATTTGTATTAAGATTTGCAATGGATTCCAGAAGCCATGCTCTGCGTGCTTTCCCTACCATGTTATTCTTGCTAACCTAATGAAATATTAGAAAGAAATCAGATGTATAATTTTGAGATTGTGCTCATCAATCAGGGGGATTGAACAGAATGAGGTCAAATTTTGTGTTTTGCATATAAGACAGAAAACAATAGATCAAGCTATAATTTTTTATTAACCATGAATACATGAAGAATTTTAAGATGTGAGATGCTTGTAAAAAGACAGCCAGTAATATGTTGTAAGGAATGAATGTATGTTGAAAGAAGTAAAATGATAAAGACTATGGTTCAGCCTACATTGTTATAAATGAGAATTGGGTGTTGAGAAGGAAAAACATTACATTTAGCAGGAGATCTGGTTAGAGGATATGGTTTTAAATATAATCAGAGTGTTAAAAGAATAAAATGTGTAAGTGTCATGGATCCATCCCTGGATCCCTCTCCAGACGCAAGTTTAGAGGAGAAGGGTGAGTTTGAGTCTGCAGAGGAAAGTACGGAGCCAAGTGTTGTTCAGGATCGGGCCCCGGAGAGTGCTAGCCCGATGGAGCAGCCTCAGCTGGGTTGATGGATGAGCAACAGCTGCGGGAGGCAAGCCACAGCTGCAGCAATTTGGCCAGGAGGCTCCAGGCAAGGACCCGGAGAAGCTGCCGTCCATTAGCAATGAGGAGAAAGTGGAGTACACACCTCCTCCTGATCCAAAACCGCGTAGAGGAGACAGGGACAATGCCAATCTGCTAAACTACTCGTGAGGAAACAATCTTGTCTCTCATGAAGGGCTGCACTGGTGTTGCCTACTTAATCCCTCTGTGAGGACTTGAGTGTTGCTGGAGCCAGGTGCCTAATTCTGTGTCTTGGATGCTCGTGCTGTGTATCCTGACATATTTGACTTGTGCACTGCTTTCCTGAACTTTGAATATGCCCATTGGACTCGGTTACGCAGTGACTCTTGCCATGCTGACCTCAGAATCAGGACCTATGCAATAGAAATGCTTTCAGAGTATCTGTTTAGGTGGTTTGAATAAATAGACTTGCTGTATGTGTGTGTGGGGAGCAGGGGAGCACAATAACCTGAGTTGTTCAGTGTTGTGATAAAATGTGCATAATGGCCATCTTGGAAGCAAAATATGGGCCCAGCCTAGCTGTCATGAATGCTAACAGACATTCATTATATCTGGAGTAAAAGGTACGTTTATTAAAAGACACATGAGGATAGAAAAGCCTCACTTCTAACTAAAATACAGGTTGAAGAGAGGAAAGCGCAACAAAAGAAGGGGAAATAGAGACTTTTAAACATTGAGACCTACTTTAATTATAGGCTAGGAGAGGAAATTCACTCCAGGAATAAATAGGATTGAATCACAAAATAAATCTATGAGAAAGAGGGAATAGGTTGAGGTGAGTGAGAAAGTGGTGATTGAATGGAGTTAATGGGTAAGAAGTTAAAGAACAAGAAGCAATATTTCACTGTATGGATGTGGTGAAAATAAGAACAGTTCGCAAGACAAAAAAGACATGGTGCAGTGTAGTGAATAGAGATCATGGAAACTATTTAATTAGATTTCTTGTGGTTTTTTTTTACAATTTTTATTATTTTTTTCCTTTACAAACATCGGCTTTTTGTGTGAACAGAGTTGTTTCTGGGTAACCTTCATATCAATCCAATTCGTCCTTAATTTCTATTACGTTAATTTTAAAACATCTTTCTTCACTTATTTTAAATATCCCCTAGCAAAAAATATCTAAACATTTCTATATAATATATAATCCAATTTAAGTTTTAAACATTCATCTATATCCAAAGCATATTAATAGTGTTTACATTCTCTAAAATATAATTAGTTAATATCATTACTTCAGTGATAAAATTAATCATCTTTAACACATTTATCTATTTAGGTTGATTCTTTCAATTATTAATCATACATCATTCTGCTTAGTTCTATTTCATGTTAGCCATATCAGTAGCTTCTCACAAATTTAAATTATTCTAATTATATTTTCCACTTCAATATCATAAAAATCATTCCGTTATTATAAATGCAGCTTGTATTTATCTATCTTCATCTATATCCAATACATATTAATAGTGTTTACATTCTCTTACATGTAATTAGTTTTAAATATTATTCTGCTATATTTAAATAAAATTAATTTTCAATATCAATTCAAGTTAACAAAAATAATCATCCTTAGAACGTTTATCCATCGTTTCATTATCTCCAACTTTAACTACATCTTCTTTTCTTCCATACATTCTCTTCAGTATCATAAACAAAATATCATTATTTATGGATGCATCTTATATTTGTCTATCTTCAAGAAGTTTCTATTTTTATATTTTTATGTTTAAATTTATACATTTTAAAATGTTGTATAGTGAACATATTTATTCTGCTGTTGCCCTCTCAATTTTAATTCCACCTTAGCTTATAATAAAGCTGATTAAATGCTTAATTAATCATTTCCTTAACTATCATCTCTTTTTTCATTTTAATCATTATTTTTCTTTTGCTCGATCTCCTAGGCATCTCGGCTGTGTCTCCAACTCTTTCTTCTTTTTATTGTTGGTTTATTAGTCCTCTTTTGCTTATTTCTTCTTTCCCCTCATTTTGTTGCTTCCGTTGCTATTTTAAATCTTCTTCT
Organism: Boaedon fuliginosus; assembly: GCA_027560395.1. Taxonomy (NCBI): domain Eukaryota; kingdom Metazoa; phylum Chordata; class Lepidosauria; order Squamata; family Lamprophiidae; genus Boaedon; species Boaedon fuliginosus. Next base: position 104,219 of record JANHGC010002990.1, on the reverse strand, counting down.
TTATCATAGTCCAGTTGCTGTGCTCCATCTCCATTTTACTGTGCTGGGAGTTCTATCTGTATCTCCTTCTCTAATATCAAATCCATCAAGTCATATTTACTCCAATTTTCTTTTGATATGAATCGGGCATTATCATCCACCTGCTTCATTCTCTTATTTGTCAAATCCACCATTGGTAAATCTCTTTTCGCCTCTTGGTCAAGCCTCCCCCTCTCCGGTTCCAGCTCTTCCACATCACAGGCAAACCATTTTCTATCCATTATAGTTAAAAACTTATTTATTTTTATGTATTTATTTATTTGATTTATATCCCGCCTCTCTTCCCCCAATGGGGAACTCGAGGCGGCGTACAACATAGAAAATGT
>JANHGC010002990.1:89466-103754 GCA_027560395.1 Boaedon fuliginosus | reverse complement strand
CTTAGAAAGGATGGAAGGCTGAGTCAACCTTGACCCTGGGGATTCGATCTGACAACCTGCTGAACAAGTCAGCAGAGTCTGCAGTGCTGCATTTAACCACTGCGCCACGAGGCTCATTTTTCCCCGATTTCTTGTTTTTAGGCTTCTACCTTTAAATTTCTTTCTTTACTACTGTTGCCTCTTTTTCTGCACTTTGCATAATATTACTTATCCTAAAAGAGAATAACACAATTGGCGAACAAAAAAATAAAGGAGCTCTTATAAATATGGAAATGCTTTAGAAAACTATTCTAATAAGAATTCTTGTGTGCAATTTTCTCTCCATCAGTTAAGTTTGTAAAAAGGTATGTCACCAAGGAGTAAATATATATACCAACAAACACCCCTCTGTAAATTGTGTTCTAAAGAATTAATCTGATTTAATTTTGTATTCTCTTTCCTAGAATTAATGGGCAAACTGATCAGCCTCAAGAAGGATGCAAGGGATGGGTCTTCAGACAGCTTCAATATCAGTAATTCTTTGCATGAATCTTCTTGTTTGGCCTTTCAAAACAAGGAACTGACTAAAGAAACTAAGGCTGATCTCAAAACTACCCTTCAAATTAAGTCTATGAATGATGTTCCTCTTCCACCAATAGAAAAAAGAGGAAAGAAGACAGTGAAAATTGAGGAGACAGACTGTGACAGAACAGCTATAAATAAGAACATTGGGAATGATGCAGGATTGCTTCCGATCACCAGGTCAGTGTCTACTAATATGTATGTGCAAGACAATCAGCACAGACCTGCATCTCTGTTTTTTCGCTGCATGCATTATGCTATACATTTCTTCATCTACTTTCTCAGTGTTGCATGCAGTGTGCTACCCCAGTTCCAGTTGCCTAGTCTGAAACTCTCAACGTTCTTTAAAAAATCAAAATAATAGCAAATGGAAAGGACGCTTATCTTATGGACTTAAGTATTCCTTACTGTTGTTGTTTTTAAATCGCTTTAATGTAGTGCTGATGCTAGATTTCATTTGCATTAGTAATTGAACCATCCTGGCATTTCAAAGTGAATTTGTATTCTAGTTCAGGATGGAAATCTGACCCACAGTTATTTCATGTTAACTCGATAATATTAGTCTCTAGGGATTTTTTCTTTTCTTTGTGAATGAATGATGCATTAAGGCTGTAAAAATGTATGTAATATGTGAAAGTAGAGATGCGATTAAAACAGTGAGTGGAACATGATAGCTATTGGAACGTCTGGATATGTAACCTGGTAATGAAAGCTTTTGTATGAATTGACAGACATTTAAGATTTATTTAGGGCTCTAAAATGCTTTCAGAAGAGGTACTCTGCAAAACATTTGGGCAGTAACAAGCACCTCCTTTTGATCTGTTACATTGTGCCTCTTCCTAGATTCACATGAATATTCATACCTGTTCTAATGAGTATGAAATCATGCCAATTTGGGAAGAGGCTAGATTGCTTTAAAGCCTTGTAAAAAGATATTTCACACATGTTTCCTTGCATTCCAAAGCACCTACAAGGATTTGTATTACTCATAGCAGCTCTGAGCAATTAAGCATATGTTCATATGCTCTACTGCAAGATTAGCATCATACCTTCAGACTTGCTGATCAACTGTTCAGTCACTTCTAAACCTTTTTTATTTTTATGTAATTTTTATTAAGTATTTTAAAAACGATAGAGATTGTGAAAGAGCATAGTAAGGATAGTGAACTAACAAGTACAAAAAGTACAAAGAAAAAAATAGAGAAGAGAAAGGAAAAAAGACAGATAATTTTATAAACAAATAGCTTCCAATCTTAACAGCAATTACAAATATATTTTCCCCTCTCAAGATATAGCTTTTTTCCATTCTCCTTTTTTCCATTCTGTAGCCTTTCTAATAATCAAATCCATAAAGCACAAGTTCATCCTGTTAGTAATAAATATATTTTTTGTCCTTTCTCTAATTAGACTATTTTGCCATCTCTCTGCTAATTCTGTTATCTTTACCATTTATTCCTCCATCATAGGTATTTCAGAATCTTTCCATTTTTAGCATATAATCTTGCAGCAGTTATATATAAAACAGTCTTCCCTAACTCTTTTCTAATTGTCTATCCATTAGTCCCAGAAGATTTCTGCCTTCAATTGAATATATTACTCTTTAAAATTCTTTGTATCGCTATACATATTTGAACCCAAGATTTTCCAGCTTTTGTGCACATCTAGAAGCTATGATAAAATGATTTTTCATGTTTTGCCACATTTCCAACATAATGCAGTATCTTTATACATTTTAAATATTTTTTCTGGAGACTTGTGCCAGTGGTACATCATTTTATAAAAGTTCTCATTTAAATTATAATGTATCTTTCAGTTATTTCAGTTACATATTTTCCCATTGTTCTCGCACCAATTTGGTCCAGTGATTAAGACACTAGTCCAGAAAGCAACGGATTTTGAGTTCAAGTCTTGCCTTAACCATGAAAGTCAGCTGGGTAACCTTGGTCCAGTCAATCCATTTCACAGGATTGTTGTTTGGGGGAAAATAGGAGGAGGAAGGTGAGTTGGATATGTTCATCACCTTGAGTTATTTATGAAAATAATAAAGGCAGGATATAAATAAATGAATAAATAAAATAATAAATATTGTTCAAAGTTCTTTGCTCACTTTTTCATATTCTTCCACTTGTGCTTGCATTTCAAATTTCAACAGAAATTTATGCATTTTAGCAATTAAATGGTCATCTTTTGTACATAATTTAACTTCAAATACTGTCTTGTGATACTAAATCCCAAATATACTGTTATCTACCTTAAATATTAACTGTATACAAAAACCATTGAAAACTAAATCAGCCTAATTTATATCTTTATTTCATCTTACAATTGTTTGGTCGCTTCTAAACTTTACTGAATGCAAATCCTTGACATGATTGTCAGTAACTGCTTCTTTGAGTTCTTTTAAGGTCATATTGTGTCATGATTGATGCTATTTAGTCTTGGGGTTTTTTTCTTATCTTTTTTGCACTTTCCAAGTGTCTGGATATTGTCCAATGACTATAGATTTCACTTTATGTGACCACAGTATTTAAACTAGCTTCGTTATCTGTGTTTCCAGCGAGCACTCTATTTTTACCTTATCTATTGATAAACTATTTGTTCTCTCAGTATAAGGTATTCATAGCAATTTTCTCCTACACTGCCTTTCAAAGGCATTGATTTTTCTTCAGCTTTTCTAGTGTTCTGATTTTCAGTGCTATTTGTTACAGCAGGGAAAATAATAGTCTTGATATTATATATATTTGTTGCCATCATTATACCTCTGCACCTCAGTATTTTGTATAAAGTTGTCTTAGATTTTCTTTCAAGTAACAGGCATCTTGGTGTTACTAAGTCACCATATCTGTGAATGCTTGAATCTGGAAATATGAAGACTTGAACAGCTTATCCATATGTTTATGTATGTTGGCATTCCTTTTTAACATATTGTATTTTAATAAATAGTAGCAGAAACTCACTTGTACCAGCATCTTCCACTTTTAACAAGAAATTCCTCATTTTTTCCTTCTTCCCGACCCACCATTTGCATATCTGAGGCTGTCTGTGTTTCTTCCAAAATATTTAATTCCAGTTTCTACTTCTAGTCTATCATTTCTCTGCATGTATGTTAAGGAAGGTAGCTGTGCAAAATTAATTTTGAACAATTTAATTGCCCCGTAATTCACTGTAACTCTTGCTCCCTAGTAATCATGCAAATTTATACAGTAAGGAGAAGAAATGGCCTGGGTAAACCTATCTTATTAACAGCTACTCTCAATTTGTTGTGGTCTACACAAGTCAAAAGCTTTAGTGTAATCCATAAAGCAATTATTGATTTCTTATCGATAACATAGCTCTTTCCATTGTCTATTGGATATTAGTAATGTGATCTTGGGTGCCTCTGCTTTTTTTGAATCTAGCTTATACATCTAGCACTTCCTGTTCATGTACTGTTGAAAACTATAGGTTGTGAAATCCTAAGCGTCTCTTACCAGCATTGGAAACAAGTGCAGTTATGCAGTAATTTGAGCATTCTTAAACTATGTTGTTTGATTTTTGGAATATAAATTGATGTTTGCCAATCTCTTGGCTACTGCTGAATTTTCTCTCTATATATTAAGAAGTAAAATTTTAACTCCGTTGTTTTGGAAGGTTTTAAAAAGTACTTCTTTTAGTTAATCAAACCCTGCAAACTTTATTGTTAGCAATAAGGCACTTTTAACTTCATTAGCCAGAAACCTCTCGCTTGGTTTCGAACCAATGATTCCTTATTCATATGTAACAACAAATTTTGGTCAAAAGTTGGGGTTATTGCAGTGCCCCCCCTCGGTCACATGATCAAAATGTTGATACATGATAAGAGCTTGGAGTTGGAATGCTGGAGCTGGCTTTATACTAAAAAAAAGTACCTTCACTTTCCTCTGGGAATCTGCTCAGTGGTTTTAAGGAAAATTTGTGCTCGACTTCCATGTGTTAAAAACATTGAGCAGATTCCTAGAGGAGATCAGCTTCACTGGAAGCTTTTGGCCCTTCATGGGGAGCAGTGGTTGCTTTTTGCCTCACTGGAGGCTTCCAGAGCATTTGGTACTTGCCGGGTAAGGCACCATCCATTAAAAACTATTTTTTTCTTTCACTGGATAATCATACACAGTTTTACTGAGGATTAAACACATCACAATGTCCATACATTAAAAAATAAATAATAAACAGATAAGAATGTAAAAGCAGTAAAAAATTATTTGCTGTAACTATTCAGAGACATCTAGTTGTGCTGATAATCACTTATCAGTTTCTGATGCTGTACATGTCACTATCAAAAACATTGCTACTTCAGTGGAACCTTGGTTCGTAAACGCTTCTGTTTGCGACCAATCCTATTTCCGAACAAAAAATCCAGCCAAGTTTCGAATCAGTTCATGACTCAAAACTTGGTTGGCGAACAAAAACGGTGTGGAAAGATTACTTTCCGTGCTGTTTTCCCTTCCACGCATGCACAGAATTGTCTGCACATGTGTAGTGAGTGTTGCTTCAGAACGCGACCAAATCAGTTTGAGATCGTAGTCCAGGAACGGATTGCGGTTGTGAACCAAGGTTTTACTGTATATAAGCTGCAGTGGACTGTTGGTCTGCAAATAAGATAAACAAGAATTCATTAAAAATGTAATAAATAAATAAATAAATTTGTGTGGCCTGGAAAATTTCTCCACACAGTATAATAAGTTTATCTGATAGAGCTGTATAAGTTACAATATAGCATTTATTTGCTATATTAAATATAAGACCTCCAGCAACTAATCACAATCATATAATACAAATATTAACATATAATGAAACACTAAAGCATCTGCAGTAGTAAATTTAAGAAAAATACCTGAAAGCACTATTCATTGCAATATCAGAACAGCAATTCTACCAGTCTTTAAAAGTCCCGTTGAATGTGGTTAGAAACATGGCTAATTTATTCTTGTTACCCCCAAAAAATTGCTAACTTTAGACCTCTTTAACACTTGAGAATAAAAGATCACCAGTAATTTTTCCCAGAAGGAAAGCCCTGGTCAGGTTGATGGTGGTTCAAGGAAGATCCTACAAGTGCCAATCCATAAAGACCTTTGCAGGTTAAAACCAATGCATCTGAAAACCTCCTGGAACAAGTACAGGTTTTATAAAGTTGGTGTTCATGGTGCTGAGCATCAGCAGACAGGAAGCTGTAGTTTGCATCTATATCAGCTAGATGATTTCCAAAGGCAATCCATGTAGAGGGCATTGTGGTGATAAGGCTGTGTATGACTGTACTGAGTTTCTTCAGTTTCATTTAGCTATAAGTAGCACAGTAGCTGAAGGTAAGAAAAAGCCATCTTGCTTTCATATATGAATCCATCAGTATTCATGAGTCCAGGAAAAGCTCTTTTTCCAGTTTTTCCATTTCCCCATATAGTCTGAAATCGTCTCCCAGCTACAGGACCAAGAATGCACTTTCTCCTGTCAAACAACTTCTGTCTCTGAAAACATGGAACTTTTTCTAATCCATATCTAAACAATTTTGTGTGCTAATAGTTTCCTTTCAATTCAGCCTTCCATAGTATCCTGCAGTCTTAACTGTTAACTTCTTTCTTCAATATATCTGTAATAACCACTGCTTCCACTGTACTATCTCATTCTATTTCTCATGTCTCTCGGCGTATAAATGATAAATCCCCACAATCAAAACTATCAAGTCTAATAGCATAATATACCCAACTATTTCTATCATTCCTGATCCACAAGAAAAGGTGTATTCCTTCTAGAGGGTTCATTAAACTTGCCTTTCTTAGGAGCAGTTGGAAAAATCTTTAATCTGAAGAAGGCTCTGAAATAGACTGTTTCAAGCTGGCGCAATAATTTCTTGGCTGCAGAAACTGATTCAAGCTAGTTCAAGTTCCAGAATCTGATTCATGATGTTCCATAATCTAACATGGTTAAGGATAGGATTCAACTCATTTTGCTATTTTTAAGACCTTTAAAAGAAACCTGGTGGTTTTTTTAGGGGGGGGGGGTTGATTGCTTGAGAAGTCACACTTAGTGTGTTGTTTTTACTGCACATTTATGACTAGAATATTTGTAATAAGTTAAGCTTTCTAAAAGTGCCATTGCTTAACTCTTGCATTTATTTATTTGATTTATATCCCGCCTCTCTTCCCCCAATGGGGAACTCGAGGCGGCGAATGAGGCGGCATGAAATTGAATCATGTTTAAAGCAATCCTTCATAAAATCAGTGTGTTGCTATGGTGTTTGCTAAGCTTTACAAACCAGCATTGACAATGAACATTGAGCTTCTAACAATGAAGAGGGCATTCTCGTATGGAATGACTTAAAGTATTATAAGGGAAATCCATGCTAAGATGCCTATACTCATTAAAACATGCAGGTCCTCAAGGACATACTTAAGCATCGTCCATCCATCTTTGTCACTGTTGAAAATCCCGGCTGATGACTAATGACAAACTACCTGTTCCAAAGCAGAAAAAGTGCCAATGTACTGGGTAAATCATCTGTCACTCTGCTAATAGCAAGGTAGTCCAAAGATGTTAGGTGTGACATATGCTATCATACTGGGAATGGTTTGGATTAGTGTTCTTCAGCATGGTAGAGAACTCTGGCTTCCAGCATTTTTTTTAGTGGCCTCATGACTTCCCTCTGTAGCATTTTCAGTCAGGATGTAGTAATCTTCCTGTATCACTAATACAGGGAGGAATACTGAGTGTTTAGTGAGCAGGAACTCTTATCTGGAGAGAATGTAACTGGTTCTTAGTGAATAATAGAAATGTGTTTTTTTGAGCAGTCAAGTTCAGGTCCATACCTGCCAGTAATTTTTTGGGGTGGTATTTGTTGTTCACACCAGAATGCTGATTTGATGAAACTGGCTGGTGTTCTTAAAATGGGCCTTCTATTCCTTAATTCTCCTTTAGTCCTTCAGAACGAACTAGCTAGCTGTCTTCAGTTGGCTGAAGGAGATCAGTGAATGATGTCCCTGAGACACCATTTTATCTGAGTCCCGTTTAGCTACTCAGTGACTCCTTTGGGATTCCTAAGCATTGCCTTAGAAGACACATTAGAAATTTGTGTAATGTGTAATTTCTCCTCTCTCCCCTATGGGAAGTAGCAGAATAACAGAATTGGAAGGCACCTTGAAGGTCTTCCAATCCAACCCCCTGCCCAAGCAGGAGATGCCACCATTCTGGACAAATGATTGTCCAATCTCTTCTTAAAAATCTCCAGTGATGGAGCACCCACAACTTCTGAAGGCAAGCTGTTCTGAAGGAAGTGATGCCTGTAAGATATTCCAATGGAGGAGGGTCTTTCTTGCAATTAGACACCAAGATAATTGATGGATTATAAACAAGAAGAGAAGAACGTGCATACTTATCAATTTTATTATCTTTAGATACTGCAGCTTCTTTAGCCATCCCCCTCCCCAATTCCCAGCTACAAAACTATGCAGCAAGTAAACCTGAAAAGATCATGACTAATAGGAAGGAATAAAGTCACAGAATTATTGAGCTAAATAGAGTAGCTTATTTTTCATTCAATGGAATGATTTTTTTATTTGGTTAAATATAAATATATATTTCTATTTTGGGACATAACTTAACCAGTAATAGTGAGATATAGAAATTAATGTGTTGTAGGGGCACCAATTCTGTTTGGAAATATACTGTAGAATTAACCTATATTAAGATTATTGAATGTTTATATTACAGGGCTGTAATTATGAAAAGATTTAGATTTTTTTTTAATGTAAATACCATCTATTTTGCTAAGTGAATGGAACTGTGGGGTTAAGTCAACACTATGCCAAGAATCCTTTTAAAGAACATGTTGCTGTTTAAAAATAAATTGAAGAAGGGCAGCCATGTCCATATTAATGGTCAAAACAGGCAAAATGACACACACATGCAAAGAGACAGGTTGTTAATTATGACACCATTGCTTCTTGCCTGTTTTGATGCGCACACATACTAGCAGGAGACTATCGTGGACATTGCTGCAAGTAGATGCAGGCTCAGGGCGTAAATAGAGTGTGAATTGAATGCATATAAGTGATATGTGAAGTGGGTATATGGGAATGGAAAGCTTGATCTGTAAAACAGAAGGACCCCCAGTGGTTAGAGAAGGCAGAATAGATAATGGGATTACAGAGGAAGGATATTAAATTTAGAGGAGGACTATGGAATGGCATTTGATGTTTAATGGAAAAAGTTGGTCTTAAGTGTTGAATTTGGTTTATCCCAAATGTGGGGTAAAATCTCTCTGAAGGTGTATTAAAGTTATTTGAAAGAGATATAAGAGTTGTCACTTACAGTAGCTGTACTGTAAGCTTCACTACATTCCATACATACATTCACTAATTATTAAAAATTTGCTTGCATCTTTATAGTATTGTCAATGTAAATTGAAAAAATTAGTACAGATTTTAATTTATCTAAACCTTTACCGAGAGAACTAGACAAAAATTAAAATAGGAAAATAAATACATGAAAAATATAAAAATATAGCTATGCAACCTAACTAGAATAAAAGAACATAAAACAAAAGTGGGAAATCATTTATATATATATCACATATTAAACGTCAGATTATATTCTCCAGAGAGGGCTGCTTACGTAGACCCTTATTTAAAAAACTAAAACAAATATTTATTTAAAAGACTAAAAATAGTCTTAACTATTGCAGGGAACGAACCTGCATGTGATCAGTAAGGCTGCACTCTTCATTTCAAAAGCCATCTCAAAGACGACATAATACCGGTACCTAGATCAGATTGGGCTTTACTGTAGGGGTGACTATTACCAATATTTTTTTGTATCTATTAGCATTTTTGAATTTTTTACAGTCAATTGTCTTAAACTCTTTCCCTCATTTTAGATTAGTGATAAACTTGCCATTTCAAAAATGAACAGTTCATAGATCTCTTGAATTCAATCCTTAATATGTCAAGAATAATTACTACTTTTCCAATGTTTTTTTTAGCAACACTCAGGCCAATGCAATCATGACAATTAAACTCCAAAATTTGGAGACATAGTTTAACTTGATACTAATATATTTATATTTAGAACAGTATCAAAAACTATATCCATACCCATAATCATTTATAAATAGTATTATTGTATATCATTTATTCCTGCATAATTTAATAATACATCAATAAACTGAACCCCCCCATCTCAAACACACAGTGATACTATTTTCCGTTTGCTAAAAGATTTTCTCTCTATTTATTTACTTCTTGTGTTAAAAGGTGCATGGTTGTTCAAAAAGTAGTTTAATTTATGCACACAGATTCTTTAGGTATCTTGTTTGAAACAGTATAAGATTAATCCTAGATGCACTTTTTATATTAGCTCAGTTAAAACAGATCTCAGATACATCCATCAAATGTTAATCTGATGTGAAACATAGGCTAATAAATCTAGTATATTATTAAGCTTCCAACTATATCTGTATGTAATATAATTTATTAGCTAAATGGTTTGCTTTGTTGCTTTTAATATTTGCGTGTTTGCTTTTTCCTGTCCACTTTTTCATTTTTGGGCATGAACTCAGAATAGCATTCAAAAGCTAAATAATATGGGAACTAGGAACTAATGGCATGCTTAATGTAGTTTGAAGTCAGGTTAATGTTTATATTTAATGTGAAACTCGAATGGTTGCTTTAACTGTAGGTTAACTTCTGATCCTGGTTTAAAGATTGAAGAAAATCATCTTGGTGCAGCTGAAGATATACCCAAACACAAGAAGAAAACCAAAAAGAATGTTTATCCCATAACATATGTATCTTCCAAGCAAAACCTTGAAAATCAATGCACTCAACAATGAATGTTGTTGTCACTTTTGTGGGTCCTTTCAAATGTATCTGAAATAGCCTGCCCCAATCTTCAGGGTTCCAGAGTTTGTATTGACTGGGCATGATGTGGACTATGACTCTTCTCATCTCTGGTCAGTATGACCAATAGTTGTATTGACTGCGCACAATAAAAGTTCTAGTCCAATTCATCTAGAATTGGTTGCAAAACAGGTTGCAGAATAAGTGATGATTAATGATTTTGTTCAGTGCTTTTTAATATCAGCTGAACATAATACCTGAACAGGTACTTGGTACTTCAGTTGTAAGCCTCATGTATTACATTTTGAAAACTGCAAATCTATAACAGAAAAATAAGTATGCTACTTACCAGGAGTATATTCATACTAGCATATAATCCACTCTATCTGAATCCCAAATGAACATGTAAGACTAGATATAAATAAATGGATGTAATATATGGTAATGAGACTGTAACATAGCACTATTTTTGCTCTACCTGTATGTACTATTTAAATAAAATTTTCAAATGGTTTCATTCATTTGTAATAAATACTACATGAAATTTCAAGAGTTTTATGCATTACATTTTTCTTATTGCTTCTCCTTTAGCAAAATTGTAGTTTTCTACTAAAAAGAGAATTCATTATACCTTTATGTCAAATTGAAACATGTTTAATTTTATAACTATTTGAATTGTATAATTGAAGAAATTATTCATTTTGAATGAAAGTTGGTTGATGCTGTAAAATCAGATTGGAGCTCCTACCTTGCCTTATGCGGATAAGAAGCAAAGGCTGAGCCTGGCAGGGCAGGAAGCAACATGTTGCTAGGCTACAGAGAATTATATAAACAACTACATGTCCCCTGAGGGCAACAAAAGGCTAACTAAGCATCTATTAACTTGGAAAGATAGAGAAGGAGAAAAGCCTAAAGATTTTAACTTAGTTGTCTCAGATAAACTTTATACCAAGTAATGCTAAGTGATGAATAAGGAATTGGGTGTCTGTGGAAGGAGCTGTGATTTCTTTCTAATTATTTGTATGGTTTTTGTATACACTGTTTATACCAAATTGAGATAGCCAATCAAGGTGGAGTAGACATACTTCTGAGCTTTATGGAAATAAAATCCATCATATCTACAAGGCAAAGGTACTCCACAATGAAGGTACAGTGTAATTTGGAATATTCATGTAATGGAAACCATGCCACGCCCTAGTCATTTCACCATCTGGGCTTTTTGACATTCCCTACCCCAGGTATTGTAATGCAATAAAAAATTGGAATTCAATTTTTACACTGGATTTTTGCACCTTCAAACTTACTGATCACTAGGGCCAAGAGATTTGGCTATCAAGATTGACTCAATTCTGTCATCCTTCCGAGTGGGGTAAAATGAGGAGCCAAATTGTTGAGGGTAATATGCTGACTCTGTAAACCGCTTAGAGAGGGCTGTAAAGCACTGTAAAGTGGTAGATAAGTCTTAAGTGCTATTGCTATTTAGTAAAGTGCTGCTGTGGGTTTATATCTTCTTCTTCCTTAAAACAGTTACCTCCAATGTGAGGTACACCTGTAAAAGGTTTGGAAAACAATCCATTGAAGTTGGGAAAAAAGTACAGATAGTATTCAGTTAACCAGCACTTGTTCAGAGACCATTCAAAATTACGCTGTGCTTAACAATCATTTATGAGTTCCAGACATATTTATGAACTCTGAAGTTCCAGCAGTCCTATGGTCACATGATCACAATCTAGATACTTGGCAACTGGCTTGCATTTAAGACAATTGCAGTATCCACACCAGATTATCACCACCTGCAACCTTCCCTGTGGGCATTCCACAAGCTGAGTCAATGCAGAAGCAGCAGGCAAGTTCTCAAGTTGCTCTGGTAAGTCACTCACACTCCAGCAGCTTTTCTGTCTGAGGTGTCTGGATATGGCACCCCAGGACTCCCTCCCATGGCACCCCCTGGCACATCATGCCCTACCTAGCAGCAGCCACCCTGGATGCACTGTTTGTACCATGCCCTGACTGCCACTTAACATACCTTCCCCCATCCAGTGGCAGCCTGTTCTGACCTGGCTCCCAAACACGACAAGACCTCTAGTTAAATCAATAATTCCTTTATTAGGAGTGCCATCAGCCTTGGCAAAAAGTCTTTCACACAGCAGGCTAACAAGTCTGTCTGGCAGGGAGATGAATAGTTGTCTGTCACATCTGTTCATCTCTGCCCCCTGTCTTATCACCAGAGCTAGAGGGGCTTCACTAGCAATGGTGGCTCTTCCATCCCAAGGATCGGTCCATAGATTTCCAATGCTCCTCTCTTCTGCCTTCTGTGCATCCATACATCAGGCAGTGGTCCCAGCTGTTTGTCCTTTTCCTCACCAGCTACCTCCAAACCTGGGGGCTGTTGACTCTCCATCTGAGAGCTGATGGATGGCCCAGGTTCTGCTTCTTTTCTATGACAGCTCCATTCCCTCTTCCCCTTCAGAGCTCTCAGATTGCCTTGATGTTGGCACTGACTCCCACGCCTCCTCATTTGATTCAACTGCTGGAAGAACCAGCAATCTACAGCCATGCTATATTTGTGACATGTTCCTACAGCCCCTCATGCATCCAGCAATTGGCCATATGAGCACAATAGCCTTGTGTAAGTGTCAGCAGCCACCTGCTGCACCAGTCATACCCTGATAATTAATGACATCCCATGAGACATCAAGCCTCAACCAACCCTGTCACAATAGCCATCCATGCACTCCTGTACACATGTATCACAACAGCGCAGTGGTTGGAATGCAGTAGTGGCTGCTGGCTGCCTGCAGTTAGCAGTTTGATTCTCATTGGCTCAAGGTCTCAACCTTTCATCCTTCCAAGGTCAGTAAAATGAGGAGCCATATTGTTGGAGCAATATGCTGACTATAAACTGCTTAGAGAGCTGTAAAGGTACTGTGAAGCTGTATATAAGTCTTTGCTATTTCTAAGCAATTTAACCTATAATGTTAGTTCATGCATTATCCAAAACCATGTCTTAGCATGTTGCAAGACTCTTTCTTTGCTATCTATCAAAAGTAACTTAATTTCAGAGTAGCTGGGTTTATACGAATCCAATTTTATTGTGGCCACACAGCTTCTTTTTAGTTGTGCTCTTTAATTATAACAACTCTTGTTTCTCAGGGAAGGTATACTTCTTAGGGTTGAATTTGTACTGTAATCCATAATGCCTATTGATTATGTTGGTTCAGGTATGTTGGTACAAAATTAAGTCACTATGGCAACCACTAAAACAATCCATGCAGAATTTTTCCATAGCACTTGAAAGAAGTTGACTAAAATGAAGCAATGTTTCAAATATTTGGAAAATTTAGCTGAAGTTGTACAATTTCTGTGGAACAGGAAATATCTTTTTGTGTCTCTATATTGCTAAGTTATATCTTTAAAACATAAAAGTTACTGCCATAACATGTCCTGATAGATCTTCCATTTCCAGATAAAATTAATTTGATGACCCCAAATGATTGATGGAAGAATTGACCTCTGATAGGTTTTGTATGTGTTATAATGCTGCGTGATTTGCTCAGACTAGAACATGACTCTTCCTCCCCTCTCGTTCTTCTGTCAAGCAAGGCATGCTGCCTAAGTATCACTTTCATTTAGTGTAAGAACCTTACACTGGGGGAGAGTGCGCAGACAAAAAGAGGAAGGAAGAAGAGGAACAGGGAAAGCCAGACAGCCCAAACCTGCTGTTTTTCACCAAAGTTACCTTCAGATTCATTTGTATTAATCGGAACAGTCCACCCCAGCATCCTGAATCACGGCTTCTTGCTGGACTCCCTAGGAATGACTCCTTGGCATAAAAGTGAAAAGAAGACTGGAGTGGGTATGTATCATGCAGCTTCTTTTCTGAGC
>JANHGC010002990.1:78405-89366 GCA_027560395.1 Boaedon fuliginosus | reverse complement strand
CTATCTATCTATCTATCTATCTATCTATCTATCTATCTATCTATCTATCTATCTATCTATCTATCTATCTCATTTATCATCTATCTCATCTATTTGTCTATCATCTATCCATCTTATATATCATCTATAATATACTCTTCCTCCACTTGTTTTCCCCACAACAACCCTGTGAGGTGGGTCAGAGTGACAGAGTGGGACCAGCCCAAAGTCACCCAATCAGTTTTCATGGCTGAGGCAGGACTAGAACTCGCCGTCTCCTGCGGGGATGTTGGCCCAAAGTCAGCCAGGCATCTATCCTACCTAAGATGGAACTAGAACTCGCCGTCTTCTGGTTCTGTAACTTGGTGCCTTGCCAGCCTCATCAAAACCAGCATCGCGCCCCAGAAAAGTGTGCCATTACCTCAGTGGGCGATTTGTCATCGGTGTTAAAGCGAGAGTGCCTTTTCAATGGGCTCTAAGCCCCAATTGGCCGGGTCCCCTCGGAGACATCATTAAGCCACGAATGACGGTTTAGAGTTCGTGTTGAAGCTGAGGTGGCTTCTCCCCTGAGATCAAAGGTTACACGACAGTTGGCTGCGAAGAGCTGGGTTTCAATTGAATCCGCCCAGCCGTCAGAACTGGATCGTTTTAATTTCATAAGGTTTTTTTTCCCCCTCAGTTCCTTCGACGCGGATGAGGCGATGGGACGCGGCTGAAATCCTGCCAGGTTCTGTTTCCGTTTTGAGCAACAAGGACAAGCGTGGTGGATCTGCAGAAGACCAGGATGGTGCCCAGGTGTTCCTGCTGAGCATCCCACCTGTGGACCCGCCACGAGGCGAGGCTTCTTCAGAGCCTCACAGCGGAAGGGGAAGAGCCTCTGCGCCGAGCAGATTTGGGAAAAATTGGTCTTTCCGCGGTGAGTTTTGCTTGCATTTTTATTTTGTTTGTGTACGTCCCGCCTTTATTGTTTTTGCAAATGAGTCGAGGCGGCAAAACTACGCTAACACATCTTCCATTTTCCCCCACACAACAACCCTGTGAGGTGAATTGGGCTGAGATAGGCTGGCCCAAAGTCAGGCGGGTGGTTTTAATGTCTAAAGCGGGACTAGAACTCACCGTCTCCTGGGGATTGACCCAAAGTCATGCAGATGGCTTTAATGTCTAAACTAGAACTCCCAGTCTCCTAGTGATTGGCCTAAGAGGTCACCCGGTCTGCTTTCATACCTAAGCCAGGACTAGAACTCACCGTCTCCTGGGGATTGACCCAAAGTCATGCAGATGTCTAAAGCGAGACTAGAACTCCCAGTCTCCTGGTGATTGGTCTAACTCTAAGAGGTCACCCGGTCTGCTTTCATGCCTAAGGCGGGACTAGAACTCACCATCTCCTGGTTTCTAGCTCGCTTCTGAAGGTCCAACCTGACCCTTGAATCCTCCGTTTCTTCTCTCCCCCTTTCTGGTGTTTCTAGGCAAGATGGCCGCCACCAAAGCGCCCATCTACCTGAAGCGAGGAAGCCGTCGGGGCAAAAAGGAGAAACTGCGCGACATTCTCTCTTCCGAGATGATCAGCCCGCCCCTGGGAGATTTCCGGCACACGATCCACATCGGGAGCCAGGGGGAGAACGACATGTTCGGAGACATCTCTTTCCTTCAAGGCAAGTTCCATCTCCTGCCCAGATCGGAGAAGGTGGACGCCGACGGGAACAGACACTACGTGGTGCCCTTCGAGTTCTCGCGGACTTCGACGATCTCGGGATACGAGCCGCTGTCGTTGGACATCCCTTCGCCGCTGCTCAAGAACGCCATTTCTCTACCGATCATCGGCGGCCTGCAGGCGCTGACCTTACCTTCCGCCCAAGCCCCACCCAAGCCGCCCCGTCTCCACTTGGATGACAAAGACCATCCTGCTCCACCGATGGAGGTCCACGCTCAACATCTGGCCAACAACGGTTGGGCTTCCGAAGCCCTCGGGGACTCCAAGCCCCATGCCCCTCTGAATGGCTTTGCCGAGGGGGAGAAAAGAGAAGAACCCTTCTTATCCCACGCGGGGTCCCTTCTCTCCCTTCATGTAGATCTGGGACCCTCCATTTTGGATGACGTTCTGGGGGTGATGGAAAAGCACCAGACTTTGGACGCGGACATGCAGGAGTCTGGCAGGCAGGAGCTCCTGACATGAGGGTCTGTCTGCAAAAGGACTCCTAAAAACAAGTCAGTTTGTAGAAGAGGGGTGCTGTTGTTGAGTGGGCTCTGTGAAGTGGAAGTTGAGGATCTGGGTGTATGTCTAAGGAAAGATGCAACTTGTCAAGGGTACTTTTGCATCCATTCTCTCCATTATCTAATTTTGATGCTTCGTGCGTCACAACTCCTGACTTTTGCACCCTGGGCACGACAACTTTCAGCTAAGCAGCTTTCTTGCAGGAGGCGCCTGGGAGATGTAGCCTGCAGTTCCACCAAACCTGGAAACATGTTCCTTTTTCATCACCGATTTATGAACGGTACGCTTGTTCCCACCTTTCCCACCTAACTAACTTGGACGTGCATCACAACGCCTGATGTTGACGCTCGCAGCAACCTCTGGCTAAACTGCTACGTTGCCCTCCTCTTCCAGCAGGAGGAGCATGGGAGATGTAGTCCGTAGTTCCACCGAACCTGGAGACGCATACTTTCTTCATCGCTGCCCACACTACCTTATTATTGACACATCCTTCTTTACCCAAAGGAAGAAGGAAGACCAGGTGGGAGAAGCAAAAATTGTAGCAGCCAAAAGTTGTGTTGATTTGTACTTCCCTTCTGTGCAACGGGGGTAGGTGGGAATGTAGGTTAATGTTGGCTCAGTCACCTTAGGGTTGTTAATCGGCCTTCGAAACCCCCCCTGCGAAAGAGCCTTGTGACGCGCACCAAGCGTCCATCTTCTGTGTTGCAATGCAAAGTCAGACACGGGCTGAATTTCGGCGGCTTTCGATAAAAACGAAGGGTCATATATCGCTCCTCGGGGTAAGGTTTCACAACGCACAAAAGCCAAAAATAAAAATAAAAATGTAGCTTGCGCAATTTTCTGGCCGTGCGGCATCTCCGAATGCCGAACAGATGCTCCGAATTTTTTGCAAGCGTCCCCCCGCGGCTGCCAAATTGTGATCATTACTGTTTTTTATTACGTTATTTTATTTTCTTGACGGGAAACGCCGTGAGATCCCCGATAAAAGCCACAATCTTCACCATATGTCTGAATTCAGGGCAAGCTCAGCCCCCCCGGGGCGAGATTTCCAACCTTTTGCTAAAATTGGGAGAGTTGGTTTTATTTGAGAGAGAGAATTGCACGCCCCAGGTCAGGAAAAAAACACACCGCTTCTCCGCGTAGGGATGAGATGACGTTAAAACAGACTGGTGTTTGCGGGGGTCTTCCTGTTTTTATTTATTTTGATTCCATTTCTTCAGAGCCTGGTTAACGGTTTGTGCGACATCTGCCTCCGCGTCCTGGCTAACCTAGAAAGATTTGCCGAGCGTGTTTTTTCAAGAGAAGCACAATTAATCCCTCCTTCAGCCAACAAAAGGACGCTTTGTCCCTTAGTGGGTGTCTTCACACTCCTTTTATCCTGTCCATCTGTTATTGTGCAAGCTGTTTTCGCTCGGAGATCGCGCATCGCCCTTGCACAAGGCTCCCGGCCGCTTGTGCGATGCAACGAAGGCTGCGTTTTGAGATCTGAGCCCCCCGTTATCTCGGGCCGAGGAAACGGTGTCTAACAGCTCGAAAATAATTCAGCGGGGCCCCTTATAAATCGTATTGTGATTTTCCAGAGACGCCTAATCCAGGCTGTCAAACCCTTGCCCCACAGTGCAAATGGTTGCTCTCAAACCCAGAAGTAAAATTCTCATAATTTCCCTTCAGAATGGCCATTGGTGGCTGAGATTCCTGCAGGTGTAGTCCAAAAGGTTCCAGAAAGACCAGGAGAGATATTTTGAACTGATAGATTCATGGTAATTAAAAATTAGTTTGTTTCCAAGCAACTCCTCAGTTTGAGCTGTTCTTTAAGATTCACAAATACTGTTTTGTGAGAACTATTCAGTTGTCATTAACTCTGAAATTTAAGCTACCAAAATTAAATGGGAGAGCTCAGTAACTTTTTCTAAAGTTTCAGCTTAATTATACAGGAAATAACAGGTTGGGGTTTTTTTTAAGAAATGAGTTCTGTGAATTAGTAGAGACTTCTTAAAATCAGCAATCTATTCTTTGCAGGAGATTTGACTCTACTTAACTGACAGTTATTTAGAAGATATAGACTACTTTCTACAAAGTCTCCTTATTTGCTGACATTGTTTGTGCATTTTCCAGTAGTAATGTAAAATTATATTCTATGCTAAACTACCAATGTGGCATCAGCATTAAGAGGATTTGCATCTGAGAAAGCAGGCAGAGAACAAATCTGTATGTTGAGCTTCTTTTTTTAAAAAAAGAAAAAGAATGATCCCACCTACTTTTATAAAATAATTGAAGATAGCAAACATACCTAATATTCCTTCTTCCTCCTATTTCCACCCCAACAACAACCTTGAGAGGTGGATTGTTTGAGATATTGACATACCAAAGATACCAAAGTCACCCAGCCGACTCTCATGCCTAAGGTAGAACTAGAACTCACTCTTCTGGTTTCTAGTTCGAAGTACTAGACCCAAATGGCTTTGTTTTGAAAGTCAGCTTAATATCTGCAAGAGATCTGAGTTTCATTCTCCAGCACTGCCACATTGTAACTCTAGAGCAGGGCTGTCAAACTCCTGGCCCACAGGCCAGTTGTGTCACATGCTGGCCATGCCCCCGCCCAGTTTAGCGAACGGAGGAAAAGTCCTGATAGGTCATGTGATGCTACCGTTACAACGTGAGTTTGACACCCCTGCTTTAGAGCTGCTGCAGAGTTGGGTTAGATCTCCATGAATCAGAAATGGAGAATCATTTCATTTGGACAAGACCTAGCCATAACCCACGGAGTTCTAAGGTGACTTTCTCACAGATAAAGCTATAAAAATTAGATTTGAAAATAGAAAATTTCAAAACCATTGTTGGGTGAGGTAATATTTTGTGGACACAGCATTGATATTTTCAAATCCTTTGAAAAGGAAGAAGCAAATTCTCCCTCAAGTTAGATGCATCAAGTACAGGGGCAAGTCTCGGGCTGGAGTAAAGGATCTCTTGTTCTGTGAAATATTTCAGTCCCAGTATCTGGGTTTTTCAAACCATACAAGCTCTACCCCAGCAACACTTTATTCTCATGGCTGAGATAACTTTGAGCCGTGGTGGCGAACCTATGGCACGTGTGCCGGAAGTGGCACACAAAGCCATTCCTCCCAGCATGCAAGCTATTTCAATTTTCAATTTCAATTTTATTAGATTTGTACCCCGCCTCTCTTCACCCCGAAGGGGAACTCGAGGCGGCACATGCACATGCTCACACTCCTCCCGTGAGTCGTGGCTTGAAAAAAAGCCCTCCTGCCCGCTATTACTTTCTCTTCTTCCCTCTTCTGAAGCACAGCTGATTGATTGGGAAGCCCCGATCAGCTGTTTTTTGGAAGAGGGAAAATTATGTGTGGGGATCGCGCGCGTATGCACAGTGAGGATGGGCACGTGCCTGCAGTCGGCACATGGACCCAAAAAGGTTCGCTACCACTGACCTGAGCCTCATTCTGGGAATCTGGATATTTATGCCTTGTTCCCTGAAAACAGGAAGCGTGTCATCTCAGGAGCCTTGGGAACCATGTGATCATAATAATAGGCTAAATCTTTCAAAAATACCACGAAGCAAATTATTTGTTAAGCTATAAAGTAAAGCATTAAGAAAAAGATATTTCATTCTCTATATTGCAAGGAAACAATGGGATACTGTGTACCATGTAGCACTTTGTACTACGTAGCACTACAATAGATTTGACTGTTGTAAAATCTAAATTATATAATTCAGCTTAATTCATTACTTGGGAAAATCAGTCCCTTTTACCTCTAATAAAAAAACCGTGACAGTTCAAGCATGTGAATTTAAAATGAAGTGTCCTGAAAATCTTCACCTGTAGTAGTAGCAGTAATAGAAATTATTATTTTTTGTGTGTTTTTTCCTTGAATACATTTCGCTTCGCATCCAAAAGAAGCTTCTTCAGTTTGGACTGAATGGTGGGGAATGAAAGGATTTATATTTGCAGTCATCTGGTTGTTAGCAGTTGTTAGCTCTCTGAGAATTGTTGAAGCCACTTGAGGGTTTATCTGAATCACCTGAATCAGAGTGCAAATGGGTGTGGACTCTTTTTGTGACTTCTGAAAGGACCATGTTGTAGACAGGAGATAGGTTGCATTGCATCCCTCCCACTTTGTTGAGATGGGGCTGTTCAATTTTAATACAGATGGCTTGTTTTACTCTTTTTTCAAAGCAATAAAATCAATAAATAGTGTCCATTATCCAGACTTTTTTTGTCTTGCTTATCAACAGTTATTAAGTCTTTTTAGTTGGCAGGTGCTAGTCTGTTTGAGTTCTAAGGTGCCAAAACACCTTAGCTTTTTTGTTTTCTATTACTTTGTCTAGTTCTTGCTTATGGTCAAATGATACTGCCTTGCAAATGTTCCAGTGCACCAATGTTGCTACTGACTTTCTTTTTAGTCACCCTGTATGATTTTCTTGCAGCAGTTAATTAGGTGTTTCATCAGCTTTTTTGCAGAGGTAGCATTTTCTGTTTGTTGCTGTCTTCTCGATTCTGGCTTTGTGTGTGTTTGTTTGAAAGACGTCATTTTGTGCCACCAAATTAGCTCTTTCTTCAATTTTCCTGTTCTTAGCTATTGCTAGATCTTATTCTTATCTGCTTTTCCTGCTATTTTATATGTGTTGGCCATGTAATAGTCTTGCCATGTCTCTTTTCTATTATACATTTGGTTTTTCTCTGTAAGCCACTTTGGTCTCTCCAGTATTCTGTAAGCCTTCATAGTATATTAATGAATCTTCTTCACTATCCTTTAGATATTCTTCTAATGCCCTTTTTTAGTTATTCAACTGTCTGGTTTATTTGCAGCATTCAATATCCGCTTATTTTCCTTGGTAAATAGAACCTATCAGTATAGTTCTGTAGATGAAGGGCATGATGATTATGAGAATTTATGGTTCAATATACTTAGTTTAGGGACGTGGTGGCTCAATGGGTAAGATGATAAACTTGTCCATCAGAAAGGTCAGCAGTTTGGCAGTTCGAACCCCAATTGCTGCGTAACAGAGTGAGCTCCTGTTACTTGTCCCAGCTTCTGCCAACCTACCAGTTCGAAAGCATGTAAAAATGCAAGTAGAAAAATTGGGACCACCTTTGGTGGGAAGGTAGCAGCGTTCCATGCACCTTTGGTGTATAGTCATGTTGGCTACATGACCATGGAGACGTCTTTGGACAGCGCTGGTTCTTCGGCTTTGAAACAGAGATGAGCACGGCCCCCTAGAGTCAGGAACGATTAGCACATATGTGCAAGGGGAACCTTTACCTTTATACTTAGTTTTCAAAAGCCAACTTGAAAAAAAGCCAAGACTAAAGTTGTGGCATCTTTGCTGCAGTCTAGGGTGGCACTGAGAACTTCAGAATACTGATGGCTTTTTTTAAGACCTTGTCTTGTGGCTCCTATTCCTCATTTCTAAGCAGTCAATTATCTGAACAGGCAAGAATAGAGCGGGTTTATCTTGTAAAGAAGGCCATGTGTTCTACAAAGAAAATTTATGTTGCTTCTCCACCAACTCTTTCAGTACATCCTTATCTAAATGCATGAATTAGGGTTGATATTGAATGACTCTTGAGAACACAGCACTTAATATATGATACTCCTTTTGTGAATTGAATCTCTTTTTTTGAGTAAGCCAATGAATCAATACTAAGCAAGGTTTCAAGACATACAGGAATATGTGTCGGTGAACCATTCTGTTTGGCTATATTGAATCAGTTTATTTTACACACTAATAAAATGCTTCAATAGCATAGCAACACACTTTATTTAGTTCAATCAATAGTGTAGGTCCAAAATGTCCAGTGTACTTGAATTCAGTTTATTCTTTCTTGCTTCCCATTTTCTCCTTCCAGTATTTACTCCCATATCATTATCAAAAGCCATTTGCTGAGAAGAAACAGAGCTCCTATTTCCCCAGATACTGTACAGCCAGATATAAAATGCTAGTAAGACAATATTGAAACGGGGATTAATATATTTGATTCAAGCTAAACAAAAACCCCAATACACAATGCTATTGACAAATGGGCATAGCAATTCCATGTTATTGGCTAGAATTCCGTTTGAGCTTCATGCATTGCCCACACTTTGTATTTTCATAGTGCAGTATTGCTATATTTGTAATTTATTTACGTTCTTATATGGCTGACCAGTTCATATAATAATCCTAGGCATCTCACAACAATCAATAAAAACACAACTACACTTCCTCCACAGTTGCCAGGCCAAGCCATGTTCCAATTCAATCCCCATCCTAGCCCAATACCTGGAGGAAGAGCCAAGACTTCTGCATTTCTGTTCATATGCTGCTTATTTATTTCCTTCCTTCTTAGCATATATAAAAATACATGTAATAAGCAATTATTCTTTGACAAGAAGACTGCACCTAGCACAGTAAAGTTTCTCTGTCACAATGGGAAAAAATGTATAAATGGAATTTTTCATAATGTCTATTACAGTATTAGATTCCAACGCATAGGACTATGATTTGTTATAAGATAATTCTTAGCCAATGACTTGAATTTCATGAAGGAAACTTGAAATAATGATAATGGCCATCAGTAGGAATTAATTGAGAGAATAGGTATTCACACTTGAATAATAAAAGAAGAGAAATCAGTGTGAAAATACGTATATTCAGTCTTTACATGGTATAGGAATAAATTATGTGCTCTGAAGTAGAAAATATCAGCAGAATTATACAGAGAACTATGAATCCTAATCTAGTACTAACTGGAGATGCAGGGATTTCTTTCTGCAAATCAAGTGTAAAGTAGTGCAATATTTAGTCAGCATCTTTCATGCACAACTTTTATATCTGAAAATAAACACTTGTCTCTTCTTCCAAAGTAAATAAAAAAAGGACACATTCTTGAAGTTGGAGTCTTGAAAACATATAACCAAGTGGCTTGCTCACTCATTTACAGCAATTCCCTTGATAAATGCTGTACAGGTAATCCTTGACTTATGACCACAATTGAGCCCAAAATTTCTGTTCCTAAGTGAGTAATTTGCTAAATGAATTTTGCCTCACTTTACAACCTTTCGTGCCACAGTGGTTAAGTGAATCAATGCAGTTGTCAAGTTAGTAACACGGTTGCTGAGTGAATCTGGTTTCCCCATTGACTTTGCTTGTCAGTAGGCCACAGAAGGTGATCACATGACCTCAGGACACTGCAATCGTCATAAATATGAGTCAGTTGCCAAGCATTTGAGCTTTGGTCATGTGACCATGGGAATGCTACAGTGTGAAACAGTCTTCAGTGTGAAAAATGGTCATAAGTCACGTTTCAGTGCCATTATAATTTTGAACTGTCACTAAGTGAAATGTTGTAAGTTGAGGACTACCTGTATAATCTTAGGTTAATACATAAAACATATTCATTTTAAAAAAGCTCCGTTCCACATGTTTGAAAAAAGGGAAAGAGTTTGTAATTAGGTAAGCACAAAGAAAACATTCACTGATAAAGATTTTTTTAAAAAAATTCATTTGGCCTCCTGAATTCATACATAGGAATTCACACTGTTTAAGCAGCCTGAATCTCTTTCCTCCCTGTGTGTTATCATTTTTAAAGAATTCACATTCATAGTATATTAAGTAACGTGGCAGGGCTGTAAGTTTCCACTTGTTCAAAAAACATCAAGGCGGCAAAACCACTTCCTTTGTCAGTTGTTTGGATGTCATCATGCTAAAGCCCTTTCCTAAGGTACCATCAGCAAGCAAATAATGTTATTCTATTGCAAAATTGCTAAATACTGAATAGTAAGTTCTATGCCGTTCTCTTCCTAACACAAGCAGAACCAATCCAGGGAATACAGGGTAGACTGTACATTTACTTCCTCACACCTGCTTCACGAAATTGTTTTCTTTTAAGAACAAAAATGGAAAAGAAATACATGAAATAAAATGAGTGCAAGGCTAAGAATGAGACAGACTTCAAAATTTATTGGCAGTCTGAATTCTATATTTGTAATAAATTAATATTATGCAGTTATCTAGGTGCTAGTGTTCTCCCCCTGGTGCCCGCAGATTGGAAAAGTATCGGATATATTTCTGAAGCTGTAATTTGATCCATTAATTTAAGCATGTTCTCTTTATTTATTTTGTAAGTGAGTTGACAAATGAAGTGTTTATAGCTGCACACTTAAAGGCACATTTAATTATGAAAGCATTACCAAGGCCCTTCTGCATGTGATGGAATGTAATGGATTTCCAGCTTTCCAGGAGGGAGGAATAAGGAAAAAAAAAAACTCAGTTCAGATAGTTTGTGTGAAGACATCCTATCCCTAATAGTTCCCAGAGTATTTTTTGTGACTGGTACTCTGCTTTATATATTTTATGTGACTGGTACTCTGCTTTAATTTGGCAAGATTCTGTCTATAGATGTGGAACAATAAAGAAATTTGCTTGGAAGAATCACAATGTGCCTTTCTTTGCTTTTGGAGGTGACATATGACAATCCAAATTTTCCTACTAGGGCTTTCAAACCCTTCCTACTAGGGTTACTCTATTTCAGGGCTTTGGTTACTCTATGGGCTTTGGTTATTCTATTTCAGGGGTGTGAAACTGGATTTCTTCAAAGGCCGGATCAGCATTGTAGTTCTCCACGGGCCGGCAGGGTCATAGCTGTCAAGTTTTGGATTTGAAAATAAGGGAAATTTTCAGGGTGTGGCTTGGTGGTCATGTGACTGGGTGGGCGTGGCTTGGCGGTCATGTGACTGGGTGGGCGTGGCTAGGCTATCATGTGACTGGGTG
>JANHGC010002990.1:38310-49174 GCA_027560395.1 Boaedon fuliginosus | reverse complement strand
AACAGCTAGATAGCTAGATAGCTTGATAGCTCGATAGCTAAAGAGAGAGAGAGAGAGAGAGAGAGAGAGAGAGAGAGAGAGAGAGAGAGAGAGAGAGAGAGAGAGAGATGATACATAGAGAAAGAGAAATTATGTACATTCTTCTTTGTTGTTCATGCCTCCCCCCCCCCCTGTTTTTTCCCTATCTTTTATTCTGTTTTGGGCAGTTAACTATTTTTTAGGTTTGTTGATTATTTAAGTAAACCTCTAGCTGTGATTTTGTAGATGTATTGAATTGTGCATGTGTTTCCTCTAACCTAGCTGTATAGATTTATGGGAAGTATGCTGAATACCAACTAAAGCAGAACTTACCCACAATAATTTTCCAATACATCTGAGGGAGCAAAATATTATTTCCTGGACTCAAGGATTTGTATTATTCACATTAGATACTAGACTCGTTTTAAAATCATGGTTAATTCATATATTGCAACAATATACTGTATACTGATTCTCACAATATGCCATGATAATTAAATGTCATTTATCACATTATCACAATATGCTAAGCTAAAACCAAAACAAGTAAGTAAATATGTTGTATGAATCCAACCACTGTGTTGTCCCTTGCTTCCCCACTGAATAAAGAAGTTACATTTCCCAAATTCCTTCCAAAATTCATACAAGCAATACTAGAACTGTCACTTAGAATTTGAGGTGACCTTGGACCAGTCGCTTTCTTTCAGGCAATGGTAAACCACTTCTGAAAAGACCCTTGCAAAGAAAACTGCCGGGACTTTTTTCTGAGAATTGGACAGAATCGTTGAATGGAGGTGGAGTAGGGGTGGAATAAATAAATATTTCTAAACTGTCCATCTCTCTCAAAGGGGGGCTCTTATATAGTTTGGGAATAGCAGGAAATAGTATGAGATGCCCGCATCCAGTGTTGGCAGGGCAGGAATTGGGAGGGAGAGGAAGGGAGGGAGGGAAGGTGGGAAAATTAATTACACACTTCTATGAAGATTGGATTCCTACTTCCTTTTTTCAAGAAAGTGTTCCTATTTGTTGTTGGTTTAGCACATCAGTGTTAATCAGGTTTAACCAGGATTAATGAATCTAACCAGTCTTTCTTTCCTTCTTTCTTTCCATTCTTGCAAACTCTGGACAGGTGGCATCTCTCTAACATGTTTTACTCCTGTTCTCAGGAAACTTCATTTTTTTCAGGCCTTACCCATCTTTTACAAATCATAGTTATAATGTGCGTATAGTCAGAATTCTGACTTTGACTTGCTTCCTGTAATGTCATATGAAAATGCTGTCCTAAAACATTTTCAAGAGAGCTTGGTGGGCACTATATTTCAGCCAGGCCTGATGAAGGCCCCATAGCATCTGAAGAGGCAGCAGGCCATTGTGAGGGGAAAAATAATCCATAATGCTAGAAAAGGTTCTATTAATTCCACTAGATTCTCCCACCATGCTTTCAATCAGCTAAAGAAAATCACTGAAGAGCCATCTGCCTGCCAGCGTGTGTAATTTTTCCAAAACCAGGACCAGCAAGGGGCAATTATTTAAATTACCATGTATATTATATTTATATAGGTATGGTATGCATATTTTTGAAAGAGTAGAGGGATCTTATTCAATGGATAGGAAAATGTCTGTAAATATATGTTTGCATTTTATATCTGGTACCTAGAATTTATCACCTAAGACTTTTAAATTTTACCTGCCTATTAGCCTCTGAGCTTTTCTTTTTCTTTTTACAGTTTCTATGGGATCTTTAGTTTTAACTTTTAATGCTGATTCTGTTTCTCAATATGGAATACTCTAATCCAGGAATATTAACTTGCATTTTAACAATTGGAATTCACTGTGAACGATTATAGCTCAGAGCACTTTAGCTGTGAGTTCCTTTTAGGCTGAATAAAAAGGTGCTTAGAAATTCGGTTTTATATTATGAGATGGAGGGAGAAAAAGAGCAGTACATCTATATCAGTTTAGGTTAAGGAATGTATGGTATATATCATTGGAGATTAAATGAGGGGTTAGACATATTTCCCCATCCTTTGTTCCAATCACAATGTTCTCTTAACTCTCCCTTGCCCCCGCTCCCTTCTTTTTGGTATTGTCAGAGAATGTCAGATAGACCAATAAATGGATAGAGAATAAGAGACTCATCTAACTTTTATTACCAAGATTGGATTGGCTGAGCTACATGCCATTTATTTCTCTTAACTGTTATCTGTTGGATCTTTGCAATTGATCAGATGAAATAGACATGACTTTTTCTGCTGCTTGCTTTATGAAACTTCTAAAAGAACTAAATTCAATGGTTCTGAAAGAATTACAATACCCACAGGTAGCCCAAAGGTAATATAGTACTATTGCAAGATCAAAAGTTGGTTTAAACAATAACACCAAAAACCCAGAATTCTACAGTATTCACCTGCTTACTCAATCTAACACTAACCAAGACAGAACTAGAACAATTTTATAAAACTGTATAATCCACTGCAGATAACCTGCCTTGTAAAGT
Organism: Boaedon fuliginosus; assembly: GCA_027560395.1. NCBI lineage: Eukaryota > Metazoa > Chordata > Lepidosauria > Squamata > Lamprophiidae > Boaedon > Boaedon fuliginosus. Next base: position 46,659 of record JANHGC010002990.1, on the reverse strand, counting down.
CCTAGATCAGAACATTTATATCTGATGTTGGGCAACAGAACCACAACTATCCAGATATATTCCGCAGTGAGATGTAAACTTTAAGAACAAATGATTCTGCAATTTTCTTACTCCAACATATTTCACCTCCATGCTAGGTACTGCTTTCTAAAGCCTTCATGCTGAATTGGGCCACCCAATTATTGCAAATGAATGTTATGTGTTTAAACTTGATTTAGTAAACTGGAAAGTAAGCCATACTTTATGTTGAAAGGGCCAACTCTGTGTTCCTTGTCCTCATTTTGAGCACCATTTTCTCAAGGAGGTAACTATGTGCAAAATACTGTTTGGAGAAGCAGTAGCATTAATGTGATAAAGCAAACATAACTCATTTTCTCTTGATCAGAAGTTTCGCTCAAGTATTCTTTGGGGACATTCACCTTGATTAAAGTGGAATCAGTGAGCTGCTGCTTTAGCATTCCCTAAACTTATAAAAATGCTAGGCATGCCCATTTGTAACAATCACAGATCCCCTGATTCAAGACTTTAGTCTTTAATGCATGATTAACTCATAGTAAGCACAATATCAAGGCCGGGTGGAAAGACAGCTTGCCTCTGTTAGTACAAATAAAACAAAAAACAAACAGAAAATGTTCTCATGGTTGCAAGGATAATAAAAGCCATTCAGTGATCATTCCCTATTCTGTTACATGAATATCATAGCTTTGTTTGGAAAATATTTGAATTTGTGGTAAAAATCTGTCGCTGTCATGGTTGAGTTCTTTCTATGAAATTGAAGCAAAAGTTATAATGCTGCAAAGAATTTAAAAAACCAGACTCTTAATGGATAGTTCCTTGCAACGAGGAGGAAATGCATGATCACCAAGGAACAGAATAAATTGATTAATCTCTGTTTTTCTTTATGCAGTCTACCTGGCAACAACAAACTAAATTGGGCCAGATTAATCTACAGTGGTTCTTATATTTGTGCACTTAAATGCTTATTTTTGACCCTAAAAATTAATATTTCAAACATTTAACATTTTAATGAATGTTTAGAAATATTAGGTAGTGCAAGTGTTTTTGTTTGCATAGTAAGTTTGGACTTCATAGATTACTCACAATGTCTTATTTTAAACAAATATCAATTTACCTCTTAATCATCATCATGTCTCAAGGCCTACTTGAGAGAGACAACAGGCAGTTCCCAAGATTCATAGACTCAACAGATCATGGAGTTGAACAGCATCTTAGAAGCTATCTACTTTAACCCCCTGCCCAGTGCAGGATCCACAAGAATATTTTTTGACAAATGACCATCCAGCCCCTGAAAATTTCCGGAAAGGAGAACCTAATCAATTTGTGGCAGCTGTCCCAAGGACTGAAAGCTCTTATATGCTGGAATTTCCTTCGATATCAGTCCTAAACATGCTTCCTTGGAGTTGTAACCCATTGGTTTGGGTTCTAGCTTCTTGGATAATAGAGAATAAATCAATTTGTTCTTTTGTTAGACAACATTTTAGATATTTGGTGACTGTTTTCATATTTCCACCCCCTACATCCATCTGTTTTGTAGGCTAAACATATCAATATCTTTTACTGTTGCTAAGTGGTTTTGGTTTCCAGACTTCTTGGTAGCTTTCCCCCAAATATGGTTGACTCCTTCCTTTATAATGTGGAACAACCTAATTTAATTAAGTTTTAAGTAAACTCTATATTGGGATGAGTCCCCAAGCTAGTGCTGACTAGATAAATATTCTATAGTTGCCATAAATCACACTTCCTAGGAATTTTGTAAAAAAAAATCCTGTTAAATCAAAACCCCACTTTATCCAGCATTTAGTGGCACAAAATGGCTGAACAGATGCAACTGTTCATAAGACTCATAAGGACAAGAATACCCTCTACCCCAGTGTTCATAAGGATTGATGTTTAATCTTAATTCCATAGGTAGCAAAAGGTCAACTGGACTGACAGTGACAGATTGACCACTCATGACTTTCTCCTGATTAAGAAGTCATTCACACTGACAACCATTTTTTCTGAATTTGGTCTAGTTTGTCAATGTCCTTTATGCCCTTTATAAGGACAGTGGTATTTTTTTACAATTATGGAGTTAAAATTAATAAGTTAAGATATAAATACAAATTATTTTTGGTTTCCCAAAACATCCTAGTTATTTGGCTATCAATTTCAATGGAAAGAGACATTCTGCTTGGGACACTCACACCTTTGAAAAAGGCAATGGATATATTAAAGTTCCTAAGCAGTACAAATGACATCTGTTTTTCCCATGCAGAATATTCAAGTGGATTCAGGATGCATAGTAGAATAAAGCATCTGTTCCTCATCATAGATTACCAGATATTATCAGATGTAAATTAATTTATGTGCACCTATTGAGGGACCTAAGGCTGGGAAAGAGTGGGATAATGATGAATGGCATCAAGCAAATTTGTCCCTAACATTGAAGCTTTTTATAACCAGATGAAGAAAATAACTGAACTTATGGGGAAGGATAGAGAAATGTTCATTTTATTTTCATTTTTCTTTCCCTATTTGGCTAGGAATATGGATAATGGTGTAGAATACAGAGAGATGAGAGAGTGACGTATCATTTCCTATTATTGTGTTTCAAGGGGCATTTCCCCCCCTTCCATTCAATCACCTCTGATTCTCTGAGATTGTTCGGACAAGTCCTTGCAGTTTTCGTGCCAAAGTTTTTCAGAAATGGTTTGCCATTGTCTCTTTCCTAGAACTGAAAGAAAGTAACTGGCCCAAGATTGCACAACTGGCTTCATGCCTAAGGCAGAACTAGAACTCCCAGTCTGCTATTTTCTAGCCTGATGCCTTAACCATCACACCAAACTGACAAAATAGTTGGTTATAAAATCCATCCACTTTGGGAAGGGGACATTATTATTGAACATTCACTGTTAAAAACAACTGCTGTGGGCATGTTAAGAGACATGCTGTAGTCTCCTTTTGACAATTCACAGCTAAGATACTAAACTTAGCATTAAATACAACATAATAATCATGGCTGTGCTTGTTGGACTTAAATTTGTGTGCTCTGATGAAAATAAATCTTCAAAGCCTTTGTGAAGCTCCAGGTGACAGGGCTATCAGGATGAATTCTTTGAGGTGTGAAACATTTCCCTGGGGCTAGGTGGGATGTTTTCCGCTTAGACAAATCAAAATATTTTTCAAATAATTTTTATCCTGTCATAGTGCCAAACCTATTAACATATTTGCTTGTTCTTTTCATTCCTTCTCTCCCATTCTGTAGTTCCTCCAAGATACTTTAGATGCCCTATTTAATATCATGATGGAACATTCTGATAGTGACGCATATGATATTCTTGTCTTTGATGCTTTGGTAAGGATTACTGTATCAACTCTTTCAATCAACTAAGCTCTTTTCTAGCATTCTGCATTTTTTTAATAGAAACAAAACACAAGAGAGAATGATGCCACCAAAGTGAGCATGATGGCTTCTCTTCTCATCCATGCTTTAATTAGCCTCCTTGCATTGAGGGTAAATTAAACTAGGAAGTCTCACTGCATTATGTGGAACTAGAAACATCAGAATTTCAGGAGATAGTTATTAATTAAGGCCATATTGGAGTCCCACATGTTTAGATATTAATCAATTTATTAGGTAGAATCTCATGTATTCTCCAGGTTCTAATTTTTTTCCATGTGAATCTGAAAAATCATTTCTAGCTTCCCCAAATACTTGGAATTTTGCAATACAACTTTCCTCAATGTGCGCATTTCATATACATTCCATAATATATATTTTAAAATAAAATAAACCCATGCATTTTTTCTTAGTATTTTTAAACATATATATATATATGTTTAAATATATATGTTTAAATATATATATATATGTTTAAAACTGCAAATACTTCTATATGACATATTTGTATGCTTGCTTCTCAAAAAAAAAAAAAAGATTAAATTTTGGACTGATCTTAGCAAGTCCATACATTTTTGTGTGAATTTTGGACTGGGAATTAAAAAAAATATTCAATTCACTGCAACATATAGCTTTTTCCATATCTGTGTTGGCAATTGCATTATATCAATTTCTTCTGCAAGCTTTAAATCCCTATCTACTGAGGTAGAGAGCCCCAACCAACACAAGTAACTTTCCCTCTCACAATTTTCTGGTCCAAAAATCAAGATGGCAGCCACAAGAGTATAATCAAAGCTCCATCTGTTTTTTATAGAGAAGAGCTCACAGGCTCTTGTTTCTTTCTTTAGTTCTTGCATGAAAATATCTGCACTTATCCTTTCCAAGTGCTTTGCCAAAGCAAGCAATCTGGAATAGGAACAAGTAATTAATTAGACACAAAATGTTCTGAATTCAGTGGAGTCCATATAGAAGGAACCCCCTCTCCCCTCTTTCTTTAAAAAAAATCCAAGTGATATTTTACATATGAAAACCCTTATTCTGTTAATATGTTACAGATTTATGTAATAGGACTCATTGCAGATAGAAAATTTCAGCATTTCAATACTGTACTGGAGGCTTACATACAGCAACATTTCAGTGCAACTTTAGCCTACAAGTAAGTATATAAACTCCTGATGAGAAAGTCAGTATTGGAAGCCCCTAAATCATATTCTGTCCTGCTGTTTGATGCATGTAGAAGAGAAAGGAACGAAGGAATTCTTCTCCACTACTTCTACAATGATTCTTCATACATCATTCTAATCCTGGCAAAAATATTCTGTATGCAACAAAAAAAAAAAATAGAAATGTGAAAATCTAGTGCAAATTGTTTGGTTCAAAGAGTTCCCAACCCTCTTCTGTACTTCTAATGTAATATTATTCTTTGCAATAATTATGGCTGCCCTCCAGAATCATCTTGTATGAAAGATAGAAATAATATTGAATAGTTAGCTATGTTTTTTCTTAGGTGAAATGTTTTAATACCTGTATTTGAATTACAAAAAAATAATAATAATCTGCCATGTTACAGCATGTACTACATATATTTGCCACTCGCACTACTTAGAAATCTAATAGGACAAAGATAGTTTTTCATTTGTGTAACATTTTCTCCTGATTTCAGGAAATTAATGGCAGTTCTGAAGACTTATTTGGATACTTCAAGCAGAGGAGAACAGTGTGAATCTATATTAAGAACTCTAAAGGCTCTGGAATATATATTCAAGTTCATAGTTCGGTCAAGGACTTTGTTCTCTCAGTACGTATTTGATTTACATTTCTTCTTATGAATAAAATCTCTACTCAGGTATAGCATAATTTCTTTCAATTTGGTATCCCCCAGATAATAATTCTTAAAGTTTCCAATCTGCACATTATTTTTGCCAATTTTGGCTGTATGAAACTATTTGATGGCCATGGTATCTCAGAGGTTTGGGAATTGTAGATCTTAGCACTTGGAGAGTGCTGGGAGAGTGATTTTCTACTAACAGTCTGGCCATGTATATTATCAGTGAGAATGGTAAGTATTCCAGACATTCTGATGTGATCATCAGAAGATACTAAATAGTTTACAACTGTTATAGGTTAATTAGTTAGAGAGCTTAGTATGTTGACTCAGAATTTATGTCCCTCTGTATCCAATGTACTTGTTGCCAAGTTAATGCCCAAATGTGCAATTCTTTACTCATTGGACATATATTTTTGGGCTGAACTGTTACAATAAATTGAGAGATCAGATTGGTTTGGTTACACCATAAATTCAAAATAATAACTATTTTTGCCTAGTGACATATTTTCTACCTTGCTGTTTCTGACTTCCTCCCTTTCGAGGTGTTTTATAGAGACATTGTCCAATTAGCTGTGTGCACTGTGCAACCATGGATCCTCTGAAATAGATTTTAGAAAATTACTTTAAAATTTAGATCATTGAATTGTGATATGTTAGACCAGAAAGAAGGTGCTATTGCATATTGAACTTGCTCTGTATTTGAAACATATTTGGTGAGAAGCATTTCTTCATATGCTGCTAAATATATTTTTCTTTGAAGATTCTGTTCAGAGCTCTGATATTTAAGGTGTCTAAATTTTACATCATTAGAAAAGTAGATGAATGTAGATGACAAGGCAGAATGGTTCTTCTTATCAGAAAATAGTTCAAAGACCATGAATGAAGTACAGTTATTATGGTATGAAATTTGTTGAGCAAGATCTCACATTGATCAGAATATTTTTAATAAAGTGATGTGTCTGGGAGACAGTCCATAAAGCAAGGCAAGCAATTTGTTCAGGCAATGGGTATTATTTTGCAATGTGATGTGATTGCACAGACAGCAGAAATAAAACTATTTTTTTTATCACAAAATAGGCTCACATCTTGAAAGATCTCAATTCACTATGATGTCTATCTATCTCATCTATCTATCATCTATCTATCTATCATCTATCTATCTATCTGTAACTATTTTTTATTTTTACTTAATATTGGGATTCCATGTTGCCATCTTGGACGCTGCAGGCATTAATTTATGGTCTTCTGATTTGTACAATTAAATAATGAAACCAGAGGCTCCACTTCTTTCCTTAAACACATTATTTTGACTCATATCATACTGTAAACTGGTTCTGACAATCTCCAGATCTTCAGATACCTTCAAATTCTCTCTTGATGTGAGAGAAAAAAAAGCAAAGGGCAGCTTGCATTGTTGGTCACACAATTCTCTGATTCTGAGCCATATTAATATGAAATATTTCAGAGAACCAACTCAGTTAAATGTGGAAGATGTTTTGAAATCTTTAAAGGATGTACTATCTAGGACGAAGGATATGCACTCAATATCTGATTGATTAAACAGACTAATTGGATAGATAGTGCATTTACCATGATAAATAAATTCAGTTGTTTTATACTGGAAATACATGCAAAAGAACATAGAGACCATTTCTAAACTATATAAAAATTTGGAAGCAAGGTCAGTAGACATTGAGATGGTACAAAAAGAGCACCACACTAAGCAGCAATTTGCTGCCTGGGTGGAAGTTTTCAATTCTTATTAAAATCCACAGAAGTCCTAATAACGTTTGAAAAAGAGCAAGAGAGAAATTCAGCACACCATTTTAATACTGTATAGCAATCTCTCCTTACTATAATTGTGTTCCTCTGAATGAACACATTACAGTTGTCAATGGGCCCAGAGAGGAGGCAGGAGTCTAAGAATCCAATCAAATGTGCAATCAACTTGTATATTCATTTCAAGCCTTCGCCTTTGATTTGGGATAGTGGAAGCCTTTAGATACATACTGTCTAAGTATTACTTTTCTTTTAGCAGAGATTCTTTTTTTGAATGTGCACTTTTATAAATAAGTCTAATGAAGTTTAGCATATAGAGCACCTTCCAACTCTACAGTGATTAGTACTACTATGAAATCACGCAATTACGTTCTCTGTCTCTGAAGAGTTGTATTTGGAGTATTCCAGAGTGAAGGTTTTTGATGTGAACCCTTTTAGCTAGGCTGTGAATTCTCCATTTAGATATAGTTGACACCATAGTGTGAAAAACTTGAAATGCCTTCTCCAGAGGTTTGCATTATAATTTCTGTTTTCTTGTGGTTCCCCCACCCTCTCATAGTGTTTTATTCTTTTTCTGTGTTCATTTTTGTTTGCTCTTCATGGCATATGCTTTTGGAGAAGGCAGTTTCCATTACAGTGATTGCTTCATCTGAAAAAGTTAATTAACTGACTTCTCCCCACAAAGGCTTGATTTTCAACATAGCAAATTTTCATTTGTACCAAATCATTTTTTTTGTGCTTTTCATCTGAACCATCTGAATTTATGCTTCCAATCTTTTGGAATTCATCAAAGGATGTTCTACTAGCACAATGCCCATTTCTTGAGTAGCCTTGTAAAACACCCTAACTGCAGTTATGTAGGGCAGGAGTCCCCAACCTCCCGGTTGATGGACTGTCACCAGTCTGCGCCAGAAACAGGTCTGCACAAATAAGCAAAGCCCCATCCACAGGATGCAGACCACTTCTGGTCCATGGAAAAAAACTTTCTCCATGGAACCAGTCCCTGCTGTTCAAGAGGTTGGGGGGTCACTGATGTAGGGTAAGCACAATGGCCTAGGTTTCTGCTTTCATCAGACATTATTTTCTCATTCCTGACAAAAGATCTCTTTCTGGTTGGGTATTGTTTTCCATGAGCTTCAGCAGTTTCACCAAGGAAACTAGTTTACTTTTCAGCCACATATGAATGATTTCAAAATGATTGTAATCCTATGACTGATCGTCTGTGAGTTTTAAAACCATACCTCCCATCTCCCTCTGAAATACTACTTTTTTCTCTGAGTGTCAGCTACTTCAGCCATCAGACCTCTTAAAAATTGGATAAGTTTCCAGGATGTGTTTG
>JANHGC010002989.1:120033-130627 GCA_027560395.1 Boaedon fuliginosus | reverse complement strand
TCGATCTGACAACCTGCTGAACAAGTCAGCAGAGATAGGCTGCAGTGCTGCATTTAACCACTGCGCCATCGAGGCTCTTTTTTATATAATTCTAAACACTAGAAAATGTACTGGAACCCTGCCTAGTACACCAGATACTGAGAAGCAGTTACACCCACAGTTTGAGGCATCACAAACTTGCACATGTAAAATCATTTTAAAACAAAATATATTGACTGCATAAATTTGTATCATATCAAAAGACAAGACGACATCGCTACAGTTTAATTTCAACCTATTTTTATGAACAAGCCAAGCATACATTACTAAATATCTTTTATTACACTACATCTTATATAGTCAAAATGTTTTAAGAGCTATTTTCAGGGTCAGAAGTGTTTCTTTAACTATCACTTTCTTACATTTCTGTCAAGTTACAAGTATATACCCAACAGGAATAAAATTAGGAATGCGTACAAGCAATTATTCCGTTGTTCTTTTCCCCTTGTCCATGCAAGTAAGCCATCTATAGTCTCATATCTCCAACAGGCAAACTGCATCACAGAACAAGGAATACTTCCAGGATTTCATTGGAAGTTCTATTCCATTCCAAACAGAATTCTGCCTCTGATCCCTTCCATTTGGGCAGGCATGTCTGACTGTTGACAACACATCTGCTACTACTGGGGTTAAGGCCCAGAACACTACATAAATTCATCCTTCAACACACATAAAAATGAGAAAAATAAAATAAAATTTGGTATACCTGCAAAAGCCATTGTACTTAATGTTATTTTCATAATGAATTATGTTTAATAACTCTAAATTATGTTACAGTGTAAATCAGGTATAAACTTTCTATACTTCTAGTGGACAAATTTCCTTCTGTCGCTACAAATTAGGTGGCCTAACATTTGTGTTTCTTCTTTTTTGCATGAGAGGGCTTGGTAGGAGGTCATTTTAATGATAGCACACCCACTCCTAGTTTAACTTAAGGACTGCAGCAGACATAAAGTCGTAAGACTGTTGTGGTCACTTGTTTAGAATTCTCGATCCTAATTGTTAAGTGAGAGCGTCCTGAAATCTGAAAAAGTTAATGCTGAAATTAGCAGCCTGATATTTAATTTCGATGCTTCCCTCTGTTGATGCTTTGGTGAACATTTCTTCATATCCACCAGTCACTGCAATGAAATTAACAGTTGAAAAATACCATAATGATTTAAAGGCATGTAGTAAAGCTAACTGTGCTCAAGAATGAAGGAGCTGAAAATTCGATAAAGGAGTATTGCTTTAGGGCAGGGCTGTCAAACTCCCAGCCCGTGGGCCGGATGCATCAAATGCTGGCCATGCCCACGCCCGGTTTAGCGAAGGGGAAAAAAGTCCCAATACGTCACATGACACCGCCGTGACGTGAGTTTGACACCCCTGCTTTAGGGTAGCCCCTGCTTAACTTAATAACATCTAATTCTGCCAGTGAGTGACACAGATCCACACCTGACAATGGACCCAGCTGACCTGGGACCTCCTGTTTTTGCTCCTTGTCCTCACCCATTTTTTAAGCACTTAAGTTTTAACGAAGATGATGTGCTTGCTTAACTGACTCAGGATAGTCATATAGTTTAGGCATACAACCACCCTCAGGCAAATGGGCAATGAGAACTAGGCGTAAACCTCTTCAAAGCAGGACAGAAATGCCTTTGTTCTCTTGCCCCCTCCCCAAGGTTGGCAGACAAATTTTGCTCTATGAATTCAGCACCAGCTTTGGCCAACTTGTACTCAGCACTATATATAGAAGGCAATGTGGTCACTTACCTCCCCGACTGGCAAGAACGGTACCACTATAGGAAAATGTCAAGCTTGATGTATCAGTGCCTGGAGCGTGTGCTTGTCTGCAGTGAAACTTGGTATGAACCTGTGTGCGGAGCAAATGAATATTACAAAGGTTTGCTAATTTTAGACAAAGTGCACCTGGTTCTTTGAGAACATCAAACGCTTTTTATTGCATTATTGGATTAAACAACCAGTAAGCAGTTTCATAATCTCGGGTATTAGAGAAAACATGACAGCTGACATTCAGCTATTCTTGTTCATCACCTTTTATATACATTTAACAGCTTAACTGTATATGTATATGCGAGGCTAAGGATTTGTAACACTTCCAAATATTTAGTTTTAGGGCCCAAAACTAAATAATGTAATCATGCAAGGGTAATGTATACACATCTCTCTCTTTTATATGAGTTAGAAGCAAATATGTATGAGTAAAAATATTTTTAATTGGGAGAGAATATGCCCATTCTTTCTATGAAATAGAAGATTCAAGACCATCAAATAGTTCATCTTCTTCTGGAAAGTAAAGAAATCTGGGAAAGTTGGATGCCAAGCCTGAGAAATGTCAAGAAGCCTGGGTTAAATATTTTTTTAAATGTCCAAAAAATTTGAGTATCGTTTGGCTTCCTACATGCTTCCTACATGAAAATGCATTCCCTTAAGAGTTTTTAGGGGAGATTTTTCTATTAAAATTATTTTTTAACAATAAACTTTGTTTATTAAAAGATGAGCAATTTTTGGTAAGCTCTTTCCTCTTGAGGTGTATTTTAGAAATATATTTTATAAATGTGGATTATATTTTAAAATATTAGAATGACTTCCACATATCTCTTACTGGGTTCATAAGGAAAAATGACAAAGCTCATACTGTAGTGAAAAAATATTATCGTCTCTCTGATCTGTGAAACTGAATACCTCAATCACACGTACATTTCTCACACATACCAAATCAAACTTATAAAGGACTACAGGTAATCCTCAATTTACGACCACAATTGAGCCCAAAATTTCCATGGCTAAGCAAGACTGTTGCTGAGTTTTGCCCCTTTTTACAGTTTGCTCCATTTAACAAACTTTCTTGCCACAGTTGTCAAGTGAATCACTGCAGTTATAAGAGCCTCGCTGGCACAGTGGTTAAATGCAGTACAGCAGACCTGCCGGGTGTTAGCAATTTGGCAGATGGAATCTCATGAGGCTCAAGGTTGACTCAGCCTTCCATCCTTCTGAGGTTCGGTAAAATGAGGACCCAGATTGTTGGGCGCAATATGCTTACCCTCTGTAAACCGCTTAGGGAGAGCTGTATAAGCATGGATAAGCGGTATATAAACCTGAGTGCTAGTGCTAGTGCTCGTTGTTAAGTTAGTAACATGGTTGTTAAGTGAATCCGGCTTCCCCATTGACTCTGCTTGTCAGAACATTGCAAAAGATGGTCACATGATCCTGGGACGCTGCAACTGTCATAAACACATGCCGGTTGCAAGCATTTGAATGGGGATGCCTCTACAGTTATGTGAAAAACAGTCATGCCACTTTTTTCAGTGCCGTTGTAACTTCAAATGTGTTTCCCTCCAAAAAAATTTTTTGCCACCAAACTAGGCACCAGGTCTTATTTTCGGGGTGTGTGCGTCTTCCATTAACTTACCTCACTTGTCTGCATCACCCTCAGCCTCCTTTTCACTGTCAGAAGCCTTCAGGAACTTCTTCTGTGGCCAGCAATGCTGGTAAGGCTTTCCTGAAGACTTCTGCAGCCAAATACAGAGCTCTGGATCTATCCAGAGCTCTGTTATCGGCTACAGAGGCTTTCAGGAAAGTCTTGCTGGCTGCAGAAGAAATGGGCCAGCAAGGCAGATGTCGGGATGTGAGACCTGGCTGCAAGTGTCCAAAGTTAAGTATTAGGGCAGCTCCACCGCTATCCCCACCATAGCTTTTTACCCATGTACCCTGGAGTGGGAGAGGTCTTAATTAGGACTTATTTTGGGGGGTAGGGCTTATATTGGGCACACATGTAAAAATCAAGCTAGGACTTACTTTCATGGTAGGTAGTATTTTCAGGGAAACATGGTAAACAAACAAAGTCAAGAACCATCTCTATCACTTCTCAGCCTTCTTGATACACACACTAAACTCCATATGAAGCCAAAAATCAAGCTAAAGAATGAGTCAGGATACCCACAGAGTACTGCTATCCCGTGCTCTATTTCTGCATTTATGAATGCTTAGTTTTCAATCTGAATTTGTAACTTGGAAAGAAGCTTCCCACAGAACCAACCAAACTTTCGATCTTTTTTACTCGAAGCCAGCTTTCCAAGTTTAATCATGAGAGAGTTTTTAAAAAGGAATGGGTGGTCTGAGCTTCAAGAACTGGAGTTTGGACTGGTCGTTCAACCTTCCTTTAGAATAAGGTGCAGTTACTCTCAGTTCAGACTTAAAAGGAATAGTAAGTAGCAGTCATTGCCAATTATCTGCTTAAAGCACTAGCATTGGAGCACTCTTGCTGTGACTTTTAATTACTAACACCAAGGTATTAAGGATATAAGACAGTAAACTTCTGACATCTCCAGGAGCTCCTGGAACAGGTCTTGATTTAAATTTTGGAAAGTCTTGGCCATTAGATTGGACAACTGATTCATCATGAAAACTTTGTAAGTTCAACACAGCGTAGAAACTCCTTCATTCTGGCAGGTTGGAAGCAATTAGGTTCATGAAGCTGCAGCCCAGCAAATATTTTCTCCAGATGTAGGCACTGATTTAGAGAAAAATACTACATTGCCATTACAAGCAGTTTTATCCAGTTACAGAAATCTCCCATCCTCTTTTTTCTTCTTCTAATCACTAAATCAAACTATAGGTTACTCAAAAGTATGTGACACAAACCAGTGATCTGAAAAATTTTGTCATGCTTTTCTTCATTTGAATATACTGTTTCAAGATTTTCAACTATGAGGAGAATGGAATAGAAATAACTTGCATCTGATCCTTCTCTGCTTATTACTGTGTGCTATAATCAAAAATGTGATCACATTTCACTTTGTTTTACTCAGTGCTTTTTTTCTAAAAAAAAGGGTACCGGATCTAAAAAAAGAGGTACCGGAACTCCTGTCGTATTGCGCATGTGCACCATAGATATACTAATATACAAAAGAAGTCTAAGGAAAAAAAGGTGCCGGAAGTCCGTTCCAATGCGTTCCGCCAGAAAAAAAGCACTGCATAGTACTATTTTCATACATATTGTCAGCTTCAGAAGCCATTGGATATGCTGAATGGATCTGGGGAAGTTTCTTTGGAATGCTGACACATATACTATTCTTAGTATATATGTTAATATGTAAAATGTAGGAAACTGTTCTAGAAATGGCGAAGAAATCACAGCATTGCATACTTGCCTGGATCACAACACAACTTTTTGTTCAAAGCAAAGTGGATTTGAAATAGCATAAATGTCTTGGGTAGAGATTGTCTGGAATTGTTCAGTAATAACCCCTTCTCACTCTACATTCTCTCTCTCTCTCTCTCAGAGTTGGGAATCTATTCCCACTAAGATTTAAGACACTTATTCAAAATGGACAGTATATTAATTGGTGTAGGAATCCAAATGGGCTCTACATGACCAGATCTTATAGAAGAAAATTCATCACCTTTCCAGGGACAGCCATCTGCAGGATCTGCTGCTTTAGTCCAAATGAAACAAACATCATTGTATCATCACAATGGTCCTTTATTACATGCAGACAAAGCCATTACAATGTACATACAAAAAAGACAGAGCTTGCAGCATGACAATGCAATGCTGTTGCCATTGCTTACTCTTCTCCAGTCTCTGGGCAAGTGAGTCAACCATAGAATTTGTCAGGAATAAATTCCCTCCAGCACTACAGCTCTGGGTGGCAGCATATGCTCTATACAATGTACATATGTAATACCCATACTTGACCCTGCAGGGGAGATGTGACCCCCTGTGTATATAAAGGGGGGCAAGCTCCTCCCAAGCACACTACACTTTTGAATCCTACCTTTACCTGTAAGCCTCTGCTAAGGCATCCTCCCTTTTTCCTTTTATTAAACCTTTTTATGTTCAAGCCATTGTGTTATGTAGCCTGATTCCAGATCCTAGCCTCAAATCTGATAAGTGGTAGCAGAGGATGGTTAGGAATGAAAACCAGATGTCCTTGAACCACAAAACAGGCTCAAAGACCACCTGGACATGCAGCTCTCAAATAATGACCAGAGGACATCGACAGAGGGAGGCTGCCAAGGATTCTCCCAATGTGGATGGAGGAAGCTGTCCATTGGATCAGGGTGACCGAGGCCATGCTGGATCAGGAGATGAGCAGTGACCTGGATCATCAGCAAACATTGAGGCCACAGTGACAGGGATGGGTTCCTACTGCTTTGCTGGTTACCCACTTCGTGGGCACGCTTTCCGAACAGCTGTCAAAAGCGCGCTGCACGCGATCGACTCAGAAATTTTGGTGCGGTTCTGCAAGCACAGCCGTTCGGAAAGCCCACGAAGCGGGTAACCAGCAAACCGGTAGGAACCCATCCCTGCATGGTGAGCCAGGACCAAGATGTGGCAGAAACCAGGATTTCACTCACGGGTGCTGCTGAAGTCAAAATCAGTGGCATGAGTGAAATTGAGATGAGGGAGCTCCTAAAGGTGTTCATGGTTGCACAGGCAGTACATGGTGTGCCTGCACAACATGAGCAGGAGTCCTCATTGAAGGAAGGAGCAGAAAAGATCACCGAGAGAGCAAGAGAAGTGGCGGTGGAAAAGCCAGAGAAGCAGAAAAACCAAACCACAAAAGCAAAACTTTCATCATTGCCAGCGATCTGACTTACAACTGCATCAGATGAAGACACCATGAGCGGCACGGATTCGACTGAGGACAGAGACCAGGAGTCCAATGATGGAAGAGAGTGGGAAGACAGTGACCCCCACTCCATCAGCAAAGAAGAGATGGCGGACTTCCTGCCAAAACCAGAAAGCCCACCAAAGAAGGCGAAGAAGAAGACCAAACATGGCCACCAGAGAGGATCCGGTGACAAAGATGCCAACAGGAGCACTTCTTTATGCTAAGATGGCGGCATCCAAGGACACCATGCCAGACCCTGACCAGCCTGATTCCAGATCCTAGCCTTGAATCCTACAAAACTGTTCTTACTGTTAGACTTAAGTACACAATTCCTTTTTCTCCAACTCATCTCTCTTCTTTTAACTTGAAGCCATCATTTTGCATGTTCCGCTCTGGGATGATAGTTTTTTTTTTTTGGTATGTTATCTTTTTGTGTTATTGCGTACTATCATATCTTTTTAAAAATTGTTTGTTTATTTTTAGGGACTTGGTATGTACTGTCATATCCTCTCTCAATCTTTTCTTAAACTAAACCTTCCTGGTTTTTTTCAGAGTGTTTACTCCCATAATAAGTTTGTTACAGTTGCAGATTTTCTGAATACCTTTTAAAAGTGGTGTCCCAACTGGACATGATAGCCAACATTGCATAAATTGGAATTATTGCTGACTCATTTCCAAATCACTGAATCGTGATGATGAATTTTTCACAAATATTAATACCAAACTAGGTGTAACCTGTTCCTATAATTTGATTGTTGCTTCCCAAGAGAAGAAGTTTGCATTTGGTTCTCTTAAATTTCATTCTGTTACTTCCAGCTCCTTCCTGTAAACTATCAAAATTATCTTGAATTTCCTTACGGTATTTTGAAGGTAGCAGCAATCCTATTTAATTGTGTATCTTGCATACATTTGAAAAAAAAAGTCTATCTCTTCATTCAGTCCATTAATAAAAAACATTTAACAACATAGATAAATTTCCTCAGGTCTCTATATTTTATTTCAGGTGGGTTCAGATGTTTAAATTGATTCATAAAAATGATATTCCCTAATCTTAATTTTGTTAGCCTTAAGCTTCCATTCTATGTCTTCATTCTGTTCTTTACAATTAACTGGATGAACTCATACGTTCTTAATATGGAGGACTGAGGCAATGTAATTGTTGAATAGGTCTGTATTTTCATTGTAACCTGTTAGCATTTTGCCACCTTTATTGAGTAGCTGGTATAATGTTTCGATTCATCTTTTTATTTTGGAGAAAAATATCTGAAGAAATCTCCTTATTGTTCTTACATACTTAATTAACCTCAGCCCATTGTGAGCATTATATTTTTCAATCCACCCTTGAATTTCTTCTCCTATGAACACCCACCGTGGTGAAAACGTATTGATTAAGATATTCAGTTTTGCTCAGCGTCTCTTGAAATCAAGAACCCTTGTATTTCATGGTCACCTTCCCTCAGTGCCTCTGCTACCCGCACTGCATCAAAGTCTTTCTTTCTGGTTAATATTAGATCAAGGATGGCTGATCATCTTCCATTCTCTGAAGAGAAAGTTGTCGGCAAGGCAAGTCCAGGGATTTTCTGGGAAGCCTAGGCTTGGCGGAGTTTGTCTTCCACCATATATAATTAAAATAATCTATCACTACTACTCTGTGTCTGTTTGACAGGTCTGCAATTTGCTTGCTCATTTTTCTGTATTTGGGTGGAAGATAGTTGACACTAATCATATTGCTTTAACTTGCTGTTCCGCTTATTTTGACCCAGATGCTCTTTACAGTATTGTCAAATCCATTCGCTTGGATTTCTGACCAGGTGTGGATACAACTACAATATATAGTGTGACTGCTTTTGAACACATTGTATTTCTTGATTGCTACACTCTAATTATAGGAAAACATCCCACAAGTTCTCAATTATACATATCAAATGATATTCACTTCCCTCTGCTAAGAGTTGAGACTCAGCTTGGTTATTTCTCATACTCTGAGCATCAGTGTATAATCTTTCTGATTTCATTGAGTGGTTTAATAGACCTTAAAATAGCACTATTGCACTTCCTTATAAAGTGTACAAGTCTGTATCTTAGGTAACTGTATCAGAGTTTTCATCTCAAACTTTGATATGATTCAGTCTACCTTTTTTTCCCCCAATGCTTATTTTTGTGTGCCAGCAATCCATCAGGTTCGAACAGTGAGTCCAGAAATTAAAACCTTGACAGCAACATTTCCAGAGTGAGTCTTTCATTTGCAAAATTATTTCCTTTTCTAGTCTTTCTTAATGGACTCTAGGGATAGATGAAAATACCTGCTTGGTTTATTAGTTAAGGCAACAAGCTAGAAACCAGGAGACTGTGAATTGTAAAAGTAAAGGTAAAGGTTCCCCTCACACATATGGGCTAGTCGGTTCCCGGACTCTAAGGGGTGGTGCTCATCTCCATTTCAAAGCCGAAGAGCCAGCGCTGTCCGAAAATGTCTCCATGGCCATGTGGCCAGCATGACTAAATGCTGAAGGCGCACAGAACACTGTTACCTTCCCACCAAAAGTGGTCCCTATTTTTCTACTTGCATTTTTTTACATGCTTTCGAACTGCTAGGTTGGCAGAAGCTGGGACAAGTAACGGGAGCTCACTCTGCTACGTGGCATTAGGGAGTCAAACCACCAAACTGCTGACCTCTCTGATCGACAAGCTCAGCGTCTTACCCACTTAGCCACCACATCCTTGTGAATTGTAGTCCTGCCTTAACCATGAAAGCCAGCAGGGTAACTTTGGGCCAGTCCCTGTCTTTCATTCTAACTGACCTCACAAGATTATTGTTGTAGAGAAAATAGGAGAAGAAATGAATATTTAGGTGTATTTGCCACCTTGAGTTAATTACAAAATAATAAGGTCAGGATATAAAATAAGTAACTAAGTAAACATACTATCTGAACCCCCAGGCTATTGAGCTTCATTATGTAGATGGTATGGTTCTAACTGCATTTGGCAATATAGTTGTCCTATATTATAACAATCAGTGGGCTTCATAAGTTCTCAATGTTCTGTCATATTTCTCATCCATCCTTCTCACAGAAAGCATGCTTTATGAAACTATCATCTGATCATCATATGTTTGTTTTAGTTCCTCATATATTGAATCTCCAAATGTTACACTTCTTCTCTTTGTATTTTTGCAGGGGGCAACTTCAAAAATCTACCATCTGCAACCCAAATTTGTTTAAGGGATCTGCTGTATCTCTTTTTGTTCCTTCTAATGTTCAGTGCTGATTTCTTGTGAATGCCGCAAATCAGTATCAGATACAGAATATTTCTGAATTCCTTCCCCCCGCCCCTCATTGTCGATCTCATTTGATTCTCTTCTGAATTGACAGTTACTTCTTTCGGTCAGATCTTATTGTAGGGGCTGCTTTGTTGGTCCAGTAGATATTGATCTTTTTAAAAAAACAAAACAAAACTGATGTGCCATCACTTGATGCTCCAGTTCTCTTACTTTCTCTTTAAGCATGACTACAAATTTACACTTGTCATAAATGCAGACAGACAAACATGCCACAAATATTGCAAGTCATGGCAGGCTCACCCATCTTCACTTATGTTCCCAAGGCACCACTAATAGAAATAATTTTATTTCTTCTTGTTTCCTTCTCATATTTTCAAGGTTAGTGAATTTCCATTACAGTAAAAGAGAATGTTTAAACTCCCATAAAACTCTGCTGCCAAATTATTGTTGGTTCTTCTCTATTCAGTCAATTGGAAATGCAATCAGTTGACATGTCTTGGCTAGGTAGTGTCATGGTATAGCCAAACAATGGCCAAAGGTAATTTTATTTTTGCTGAAAGCTCAATACCCAATGGAAAAATGAATCTTTTGAGTAGTTTAGTCGTTTTGCATAAATTCTTTTACACTTTTGTATTTAACAGCAATATGTTTATATTAC
>JANHGC010002989.1:56691-69082 GCA_027560395.1 Boaedon fuliginosus | reverse complement strand
GAAAAAGCACCTTTGGAACAACCATGACCTGGATGACTGAGAATCTCGACAGACTTATTGCCACTGAGATATTTCAATCATATGTATAGGGAGAGGAAAACTATTGTAAAAAAATATACAATGGGACAGCCTTTGTTGTGAAAACAGAGATATTATTACGATGCTGTTGTCATCTGTGTTGACTAACATATCAAAGCTCTCATTCTGTAATGTTCTCGATTTTAAATTATCTCTATTATTTTATATAAGCATATACAAGCAATAAGTATCCTAATCCATCATTTATCTTATAACTATCTTTCTCTTAAACCAAGTTAAATGATTCCATTCTCATTATATTGATTCATAATTGAGGTTAATCTCTTCATAATAACTCCTTTTCTTAAACCAAATTGATTAATTCCCTTCCCATCATATTAATTCAGTTGCATTAAGTAAAACATCATTTATATTCATTCCATTTACATTCAGTTGTATTAGTAATGTTTTATATCATAGTTTGGCCAATGTTTCTTCCAAAAAACCATTCTATTTATCCAATTTACTGTTGTCATATTTGTATTCTAGGTATATATCAGGTTGGTTTATTAAGCTAATCCTCGCTTCCACAATTTTATCAACTTGATTCAATCCTTCATAATCATGGTAACATTATTAAACATTATCATTTTTAAGTTCATTATAATATAAATCTACCAGCTCATTTCCAAATAATTAATAATAACAATGTTAATAAGTGGCTAGTATTTCCATTCTTCTTCTACAAATTATATTCTAATATGTCCCCAAGAAATCCATAAAAATAGCTGCTCTTAGCCATTGTTCCTCTGTCTTTTTCTTAAAGTTATAGTCTGTTTCTGTATCCCTATTCCTTCCCCAGGCTCCTTTCTTCTATTTCTGCCCTCACCAATGTTGTCTTTGTTTAGTCTCCATGTACCTCTTTCCATCTCCTGACCCCTGGCCTTCCCATCATCCAAGAATATTCCAACCTTTCTTTCCATTCATTGATATCTCCATGTTGTTTTCCCAGATTTTTTCCTTTCAATTTTTAATTGGCTGATTGAGCCATTTGACCATCTCTGCCAAGTCTCCTCTTTCTGCTTGCTCATCTTCCATATAACCCACCTCTTCCTCTTTCTTTTGCCCAACCAGCTGATCCATAGATTCTGCTAATCCATAACTATTCTGATTTTCATTAAAATATCTCTAAGATTTTATGTCCCATTTGAGACATCATGTCCAAATTTCCAATTATTTTCTCTTAGCCCAGAGATAGCACATTGCATAAGCCTCTTACTTCCATCACGTCCACCAAAAAATCACCCATTTCAATCATAGTGATTACTAAACACTACTAAACAAACACCCTCCAAACCGGCTCACAATATGCAGTCTTACTTTCCATTCCAACATCTGCTTTAGAGCCTTGGGGGAATCACCTTTTTTTTTCACTCTCTCACATTCATGGATATTACGCCACTTTCAATCTTTGTAATTCTTTTATCATTGCCCTGGGGTTAGTATCAAATTGGGAAAAGTATTCAATCACCCGTCCACAAACTCCCATTCTCTTCAATTTTTCTCCTGCACAATCTTTTTCTGGGATGGTTCTGACTTTGTGGCGGCCACGTTTGCCACAGCTTCACTCCACCATCGACTACAGGAATTCCTCTAGGACAGGGAGGGGAGATATGGCTCCCCTCAAACTGCTTGGCAATTCCCCTTCACTTCACTGCCCCTACAAGGCAGCTTAGGCTCCTCCAGGAGTCCTCCAGCCGGGAAGCCTAGGGTGGAATCGCGGAGGTTGCAGACCTCAGGCCTAGCACCGCCAAAAGCCAAACCGGAAGTCGTTAACTTAATTTCTTAATAGATGGCTCGTCCATGTGAAAATTACATAGAACCATATGGAAATCCTTCCAAATTTCAGAAGTCATACCAAGTAAGTGAAAAAGCACTAGATACATGCTGAAGTGCCTGCTCTTCATCCCATTATAGGCTCCTGTTAATTGTGCAGAAATAATCTGTCATGATTAGGCCTAGCTCTTTTCCCACACAGGACAACATTTCTTCTGACATTGTTCTTACTACGAAATGAGGCCAAAACCTTGGGGTTCTACTTTCCATTATCCATAACTTGAACATCAGCTATCAAATGGCAAACCGTTTGCAGTCATGAACTTCAATTTAAAAATAAACAAATACAAAACAGAACAACAACTTAACTATTGTGCATACCATCTCTTTCCATGGCAAATCCAGTTTTCCTTTGTACAGAAAAACAACAGATTACTATCAAGGAAACAGAACTGGACCAAATCTGTTTCAGGGCTTCTCTTTCAACTTACATAGTTAGACTGCTCACAGGAGAACTAGAATGAACTTTGTGAGGTAAGAGTGGTACCTGCCTGCTTACCCTGGCAAGTACCTGGAGGGGAAATGTTGCAAGCCTCGCCTCACTGGTTATCATTATTATGTCACCCAGATCAATCATTTGCAGCTCAATGCATTGTAAATGCAGCTTTGATCATTTGTTACACTTTGTTAGTATTTATCAGTTCCAGGACTGTTTTAATCTGAAACAGCAAAGCAAGAAAGCCTAGTCACCAAGTGTAGTCTCTTAATTTTAAATATACATATTTTTTCTTATATACACACAGACACCCCCCCTCAAACAATGTTGAAATAATCAATGCAAGCTGCACAAAAAAAGTGGCAAAAAAAATGTCAAGAGTAAAACTTTAATGAATGACAAGGAAATGGGTATCCACCATTCCTTCAGGAGATAAGACGGCTCCTTCAGAACCAAGGGGCTCTCTCAACAAATCCCCCCTGAAAGAATTCAAGCTGTATGGAGCATTACAGCAGTTCACACAATGCAAGACGACTGCAATTCATTTTGTTACATGAAACTGGCATCACATGTCAGTTGTTCTGAAGTGGGAACGTTCATATTACAGAAAGATAAACATGGCAAATTGTCTGAGTGAATAGCAAATCCCTTCTTACATAAATAACTACAGTGAAAACATCAAAGAACTTAAACTTAACTACAATTTAAATTCATAGTCCATTTGCAATCAACTCTCCTTTTCCTTTTGCTTATGAAAATTTGACCCTCTTAAGAGGGTTGGGGAAATCAGTTGCTTGCTCCTTCCATCCAGGTTTTGGTACATTGAAAGGAACAAGGGGAAGATCAGACCACAGCTCAATGGAAAACCAAATGCTTTTGAATGTTGATTTCAACCAAAAATACTTTTTATATATGACTCATCAAACTAAAAGGGAACAACTTGCTTTGCACTAGTGTTCTGAAAGAATAAGAGATATCAGCTCCTAGTTCCCATCAAGAATATGATTTTAAGTCTCTGAATAGAAATAAATACTTTATCATGTCTCTTTCTTAACCCAGATTGCTGAATTTCACAGAATGTCAGAAGGACATTCCAGTTTAGTAAATAGTTTGAACACATGCCGAAGTGAAGGTGTATACTGGCATGATAGGCACTAGTTCATTTGGATCAGTCAGGGTTTTTTTTTCTTTTTGCTACTGCTCCCGTTCATAGAAGAGTGGGAGTGAGAAAGACACATCAAACTAAGCAGGAGGTTGCACCAGCTTTGTGGACATTTGCCCATGGGGCTTTGACATACCTGGCACCATGCCCTATCCCTGCTGTTGGGTATCTAGGATGGTTTACTTCTGGATCGGCTGCAGTACAACAGAAATGGCAAGAAGTCCAACGTCAACTTGTAATGCTGGGATTGTGCAAGAGTTTCAGAACTGGAACACATTGATGAGAACTTCCAGATTCTGGGCCAATGTTCAGCAGAGCAGTGCTGTTTGCACACTTAATTCCTCCCAAATCTACTATCTTAATTACTAAATATAACATGATCACAGGGGGTCGCCGCCTCGAGTTCCCCGTTGGGGGAAGAGAGGCGGGATATAAATCAAATAAATAAAATAAATAAATTGATGGGGGCATCATTTGGCTGTGAGTTTATATTTATACACAGTCATCCTTCTGTTCTAGACTTGTGGGGAGGGGGAGAAATCCAAACCCCAATGAATTACAAAAATAAAAAGTGTTTTGGTTATGGAATTTAAAATTCCTTTCCTGTAAATATCTTGGAGAAATTCAGGTTCATCTTTCCATGAATTGTGCTAAGCAAGCTATCAAGAATGGTTGCTTCTGGAAACCATATCTATAGGTGATCTGAGTCCTATTGGATTGGGTGGCCTTTGGGTGGCCTACAAATTTAAACAAACAAACAAACAAACAAATAAATAAATAACTTAGTGGGATATATCTGTTTTGCAGGTGTGTATTTCTGGAATAGGGCAGCGCCTCCCTTCCAAGGGGTAATTCTGATGAATGTGGTTTTTTTTTAACTTTATCTTAGATTGGATTACCAAACTCCAAAGTTATGTTTCTTCTCAACTGCAGGAGCCTTCCATACCACTCTGGTTTTCAGCACCACATCCTATGAAACAATTTTAGGCTCACCTCTGAGTCCATCAAAACATTAATATTCAAGTTTTTCTAAAAGTCAAACATGATGGTGCCATCTGGATTTCTAGTGGGAAGCTGTTCCACAGGGTAGGCACTACTAACAGGAAACAAATTGTTCTTGCTTTTCTTCAGATTTGACATGGAGGAAAAGACTTCAGCAGCCCAAATTGATATGCTTATACTAGACAGGTGGGGCATGTATAAGATGCAGAAGGGCCTTATACATATCATAAGGGTATAGTAAGAACCTGTAACACATGTTGTAGGAACTCTCACAACATCATTGCTACATTCTATAGCTACAGGATGAATGAATGTGGTTTGCTACTTAAATTCCCATTTTTGAGAGAACCAACTGTGGAGGTTGTTATTGACAATGACCTCAGGATGTTGTACAACTTACCATCACCTTGTCTTTGGATGTGATTTTCCTCAGCACAGAAAGCTGCTGTCTTTGATTTTCTGAAATCAAGATGATGCTTGAGACTACCCTGTTTCCCTGAAAATACGACCTCCCCTGAAAGTAAGACCTAGCTTGATTTTTTACACGTGTGCCCAGTGTACGTGTGCCCCTAACGAATAGGTAAGTCAGTGGATGACATCTCTCAGAAATAAGACATGGTGCCTTTTTGGCGGCAAAAAATAAATAAATAAATAAGATGGTCTTATATTCAGGGAAACACGGTAGTATTTTCTTCTGTATCAGGACAGCCTATACATAAAAACGAAGAGAGTAGCAGGTCCTTTGTTTGGATGCATGCTCATGTCCCACTTCTTGAAAAACAGTGAAACTCAGCTTCAGCAGAAAGCTTGGCAGGTGCCAAGAGAAGATTCTCCCAACACTTTGCTGCCAA
The DNA here is from genome assembly GCA_027560395.1 of Boaedon fuliginosus. NCBI lineage: Eukaryota > Metazoa > Chordata > Lepidosauria > Squamata > Lamprophiidae > Boaedon > Boaedon fuliginosus. Next base: position 63,717 of record JANHGC010002989.1, on the reverse strand, counting down.
CGGGCATCAGGATGCCCAGCTTGCTTTGAGTTTTTAAGAGCTGATTCTAGGGAAACTGCCAAAGTAACTCTGCACTCGCTGACAGTGGGGAATCTTCTTAGCCAAGATGTTTTAGCTGCCTTCCCCCACCCGCTGGGCCCATGAATAAGTGGCATTTTAATCTACGCTCATTCACAAAGAAAATTGCAGCAGGGCAATGTTTCAACGATATACAGCAGTATATATGATTTGTTCCTTTGAAGGGCAATATCTGCCAAACAAACTCAGCGTTCAAGAGGCCACAATTTTGTAACCAGCAACAGATTGAGGCAATGAACGGAATTGAAGAAAAACAGGTTAAAATGAGTTCGGCATTGTGCGGTTTTTATTCAAAATATTTCCTACTGTAAAAAATTAAATTGGAAGGGGCCAGGAGGAAGGGAGGGTGTGTGAAGAAAGATACAAATGAATGTACAATTTAATAAGACATTCTGCTTCCACGGACTTCAAGTGTTGAATCAAGCACTGATTCTGAAACAAATACTTACATGCCTGGTTCAGTAAAACTTTGCTAAGATATCTAGCTTACCAAAACATAAAGATCTAAGAAAAAATATTTTGGGGCAGACTAAAAATCTAGCCTTCTGATTTCATAGTGACCAAGAGAATAACAATGGGAAGTCCCAGAACAAGGCCTGAGTGCACTAATACTTACCCAAATATGTTTGCCAGGAAACAGTTCTGAGAGTATTGGCTTTGATACAACCTGTTCTGGATGTGGAAAAAAAATAACAATATCAGGCTTTACTGCCCAGAAATGTTTCCTGTGCCACCAATCTTATATGTTAGACCAACAATATATTTAATATTACAGTATCCAAGTTCAGAAGAACTTTAACACTGGCTTGATTTAGTGCTCTTCCTTTAGCCATTTTGGAAGACAGATACAAAACAAAAAATATTCCTATGCTGCTTAATTATGTCCATGTGATAACAGGTGCTGTAGAATCTATTGCCCACATTTTACTCTACTACTGCCTTAATAGAGATAGTAGACAACCTGTGTCCAGTTGGGTCATCATTTCAGAGAACTTTCCTTAGTTAAACAGAGAAACAGAATGACCATGCTTGGACAAAAAAACCATGGGAATCAGAGTGACATCTGACTTCCTGCTGGCTTCCCCACTGAGTTTCCTTGTGGGAAGCTAGCAGGGAACATCAGAAATTTATTTTCCTTCCTTCCTTCCTTCCTTCCTTCCTTCCTTCCTTCCTTCCTTCCTTCCTTCCTTCCTTCCTTCCTTCCTTCCTTCTTGCCTCTGCCTTCTCTCCTCTCCTCTCTTCTTCCCATTTCCTCTCCTCTCCTCTTCCCATTTCATCAGGCAGATAAATGGCTGCTGCTGAGTGAGGGAAGGAGTGAGGGATCACAACAGAGGCAGGGAAACTGAATTCCTTGAGAGCAGCAATAGCCTGGCAGAGCTGAAGCAGCAGCAGCAGCAGCCTGGCACCACAGAAGCAACCTCAACTTCCCCAAATTTCATTCCCTTAGGAGTCATGGCTCCTGAATTTTGGGTTTGAGCTGCCTTATTTCAAAAACAATTGCCTTGTGATATACCATTTCACCCAGTTAAAGGTTATGGGAACAAGAGTTTTAATAATACATAGATTAGAATCCATTTTATTTCCCCTTACTTGGTAAAATACCCACGTTAATCTGGTACTTTTTACATATAAATTGTGTTTTCTAACCAAAGGGTCTCTATCTCTCTAAATGTTGCCAAGTTTGGTTAGGTTGTTAGTAAGACAAGGCTTAAGTTGACTAATTCCCATCCCTCAGTATATTATAACTACTATTAATTGTTGAACAATAAATAAAGATAGATAGATGATAGCTATATGATAGATATCAATTTATTTTTTATTTTTATTTATTTTTCACATTTTTAACTGCCCATCTCCCTTTAATAATATTAAAACTTTTAAACAAGAAGATAAAAGTTAATACAAACTAATATAAAGTACGAAAGAAAAAAGAAAAAGGAATAAACAAAAAGAAAAGGAAAAAATGAATAATAGGAAACAAAGAAATAAATTTATAATGAAGTGGCTTCCAATAATCTCCACAGCAGTTATAGGCACAAACATATTTTAATCTCAAATTACATCATATTACACTAATTTCTATAATCTGTCCTTCTAGTCTGCAAAACCACAAATCAAAAGCTTTTTTTATTTTTATACATGAGACTTCTTGTCCCCAATGTCTTTTCTCTAACTAAAGAAGTCAATTTATAAATTTCAGCAAAATCTGTCAATTTCACCAGCCATTCCCACATTGTGGTTGGTATTGAATCTTTCCATCTATGTGCATGTAGTAATCTCACCAGAGTAATCATATATTGAAAAAAAAACTTCCATAGCTTTTTTCTAGCTGTTTATTGATTAACCCTAAAAATAAATATTCTGGCTTCAATTGAATATTAATTTTTAAAACTCCCAGTATCAAAATCTGTATTTGAACGGTTGTAACTTGAGGACTCCTTTGCAAACCATTCTGATTTATATCAAACTAGCTGATGACCTGACGTTGCCCGGGTAATTTTTTATGACTGCCATCTTCCTTCCTTCCTCCTCCTTCCCTCCCTCCCTCCACACTTCCTTCCTCCCTTCCTCCTCCCTTCTTCCTTCCTCCCTCCCTCACTTCTCTTCCCCGCCATCTTTCTTCCTTCATTTCTCACAGGGAATACTGCAGCCTACAATTCTCAGCATTCTTTGCATGCCTTGCCTCTATTGGCTGGAGAGCTTCCATTGCCTGGAGATCTGTGCACATGTGCAGTAGAAGTTGGCAGTGAAATGTTTGGGGAAGGTCCAATTCTGCACCATTTGGAGGGGGGAGCCAAAAACCCATTTGTGACACACACACCCCAGTGCTCATCTGAAAGTTCAAGGTATGTAACTGGGAAGTTTGGGCCAGATTGGTGCAGACATGGAAGAGGCTATTTGGCACATACCCACAAACCCACACACATAGTCGTCTCTTTTATATATAGAGATGTTTTCAATACAATTGTTCCAGATTACATACTGTACAACTACAACTGATCTTGTCATAAGCTTTCTGGAGATCTCCTTTTCTAGGCTCTTGTTGTTATAGCCTTTTTTCTTGCAGTTAATTTTCCTAGAAGGAATAGAAATTGCTCTCTGGCACGACACAACATAAAAACACATTATTAAAGCCTGACTCTTTGGGTAAGACAACATTTTACAAAAATGAGGCATCTGCAGTTTTGTAAAATATTATCTTACGTATTTCAGTAGCATAGATTGACTTACAACCATTGGCTGTGGGTTATGTCTGGATCCCTCCCTAAAGTACCCGTGCATTCTGCCATGAGAATTCAGCAACAGAATAGCTGATACCCAGCTGAGCTGCTTTATACATGTTTTATAAAAAGTCAATGTGCATGAACTAAGTGTCAACACATCTGTTTTGGTTCTTCAGTCTCTACCAAACACACGTACACACAGGTCATTTTTTGCGTCTGGCCTCTGGTAGCCCTTAAAGGCCAAAGCATTTTTAAAAAATAATAATATTAATCATGTGCACCTGTCAAGCAGAGAAAAGGGGTGCACTTTTACACAGAAGTGGTATCAGTCCAAGATTCTAGAGCCATGTACATTATATGATTGCCAAGTTGAAAAAATACAGAAACTTGCACATTTCAGCTAATGAGTATATAGTTTTGTAAAGACATTTCAGATTATAAAATTTCTTACATTTTAATATTTATTTCTAGTTGTCTTTTTGACTAGAAGCCACAGATGATCTGTTAAGAGCTATAATATATGGAAATCTTCTATATCTAAAAAAGAGGTTTGTGGGTGTGTGGCTTTGTGGTTTGTGGGGATGTCCTCAATAGCCTCTTCCATGCCAGCACCAATCTGGCCCAAAAGTGGCATACACATACATTACCCTCTGGTGACAAGCACTGTGGGAGTCACAAATGGGTTTTTGGGTTCTTTCCCCACAAAATATGGTGCCGAAATGGATCTCCTCCCCCTGACATTTCACTGCCAAACTCTACCGAGGCCTCAGCTCTCCAGTCAATAGAGGCAAGGCATGCAAACCGGGCAAAGAACACTGGAGCTCCAGGCAATGGAAGCTCTCCAGCCAATAGAGGCAAGGCATGCAAATCAGACAAAGAACATGGAATTGTAGGCTTCAGCTAATTCCAGGCCATTTTCAGACTGATTTTCAGGCTGTTTTTCAAGCCAAACGTGTCCTGGAATTAGCCAGAAAAACAGCCTATTTTTCAGGATATTTCCATGCCATTTACAGTCTGATTTTGGCTGGAAAATCGGCCGGAAAATCAGCCCGAACATCAACCTGAACATAGCATGGAAACAGCCTGAAAAACAGCCCATTTTTCGGGTTAATTCCAGGACATTTTCAGGATGATTTTGAGGAAGGGAGGAGGAAGGAAGGAAGATGGCAGTCTCATGAAAAATTACCCGGGCAACACCAGGTCATCAGCTAGTATTTTATATTTAAAGGGCAGGTGGATTTATTCAGTATCCACACAAACATAGCTCACACATATTGACCCAATCCTATGCTAACTGACCATCTTGCTCAAGAAGATAATTGGCTTGCAAGTTCAGACAAGTTTTATGCTCATTCTTTTTTCTGCACTTTTTTTTTCTGCTATTCTCATTTAATATGAAATAGAGGAAGAATTAAGATAGAAGCCACAGATAAGGTAACAACAGCAATCTGTTTAATCACAATACATCTTAAGAAAAGAAAATTGGGACCTTCAGTTGCCTTTCAGTAGACACACTGGGTAAAGTTATTGATTGTCCTCTCGTTCTATGCTGAGATGCCATATATTTCAATTTAAGTTGTAATAAATATTTCCAAATTGCACCTGTTCATATAACTCAGCCTATATGCCTTGTTTACAAACAGGTGCTGTTTTTGTCCTCTGGTAATAGATTTTACTTTTGGGGTGATGTAGACATGGAGTACCTATCTATCTGTCTAATCTATGAGACTGGCAAATTCATTTTGGATTAAGTTGTGTACCTATATGGATATATGCAAGACAGAAAAAAATAGATTAGAAGACGAAACAAGAGCTTGAAAATGATTAAGAAGCCAGAATGATACTTGCTGGAGTAAAGTAAGAAGCAGCTGAGTGAAGATAAACTGAGCTGAAAATAAGAGAGATTAGAGCTGCCCTGGTCTTAGGGAGCAGGTGAATCACCTTCTAGACAAAGCACTGATTTAAGTGACACACAACACTTTTGCTTTCTAAAGATGCTTTTGTGGAACCAAAAAAGAATTCTCAGGGGTGGGGGGAAAGTAGTGCTTGAGGCTAATGCTTAGTTTCACAGTATACCTGCTCGAATTTTTTTTTTAATGATCAATGGAATCCAATATAAAACAAAATGGAGCATGGGGTAATTGAATGCCAGGATGTCATGAAACCTATAGGAATTCCTTAAGTATCAAGTTGCAGATTCGGGTTCTAGACAGGCTCCTCCACAAAGCCTTGTTGGGTTCTCTGCCCAGGTATGTCCCTTCCCTTTGCATGTTTTAGAACAAATCATAGCCTCACCCCTCTTCTTACAAGAACCTCATAATGAAATGTCATGCAAACGGATAAGAGGGGGGGGAAACGACCTTTCCCATTTGCTCCCCAATAAAGCAATAGTACTTGGAGGTCATATTTGTAGGTTATGACTTCTGGATATGTTTTGGACTGTGAATAGTTCAAGCTATAATAAGAGGGGCTCAAGATTCATTTTTTAAGCAAAACTGATTGCCTTCTGAAAAACAGTCCCCCTTTCATAGGAATAATTATTATTGTACACACTAAAATCCAAATGTATATTTTCTCTGCTTCTTTTATTTACAACTTAAAGTGCTTTCCCCAGTAAATCAACAAATATGAGTATTCATGTCACCAAGTACTGATGATTAAAAATAATTACTTTAATGGTAGCTGGCCTGGTGCCAAACATGATTAGGAGCTGCATTTCAAGCATGATAGTAGATAATTTACATTTCCTTTCAACTAATTCCAAACTACTGTTAATGGATTCTATTTTAGTTTTTATGAATTAATAGAAATTTAGTGCCCGGTCTTCTATATCTCAGTCACAATTTGTTCACGTCCGTAGAATTGTCCTCCAAAAGAAGAGTGCACCACGGCAACTCTCCTTACTTGTATTCTTATGAAAGGCAAATTGGGAAGAACATCTTCCTTTCTTGACGCTTGTTAATTCACTAGTGAAAAAGTAAGCAGGCATCCTGTAAGTTGCATTTGTTTAACTGAATCTAATAAGATAAACAGGTTGAGTCTTGCCTGGTATTTGTTTTCCAACGTTCAGATTGATCAATACACCTGGTTCTGGTGCCAGAAAGGATGTTTCCTGTGTCACTTGCTCCAGGGCTTGCCTCAGGTTTAAAAGCATCTTGAGCTAGGAATCTTCTTATAACAAGTCTCTCAGGGCTACCCCCTCTTGAGATCTTCTAGCATTATTATCCAAGGTCTAGATAGGCATTGTGGGCAAACAGTTAAGGACTTTGGAATAGCCACCTGACTCAACATTTCCATTATCAGTGATAGGCCAAGGGCAGTTATTATCCTTACATTTAGAGATCATAAAGAGAAGGCCCAGGGAGGAAGAACATGACAGGGACTGCTGACATCTTCCTGATTCACAATAACAATGTGAAATGCAGATTCTTTAACCATAATGGCAAAAGTGTGGGAAGCTAGCAGCTACAGTATTGTGATGGACGCTCCATTTCATCACCATGCCGAGTTAATGCTGAAGCCAAGCGTGACTCTCATTTTCCTTTCCATCTCAGTCTGCCTATCTAGATGCACTGGAATGTCTTCATATTTTTAATTTGGTGTCTTCATACATCGCTTATTGTTGCAGCTCCTATTATACCCTTTATGAATTGCTTCAAGTGTATTTGGTGTTTATTGTAATATTATTAATACTTTTATTTAAACTTATCTTAGAAGACTAGAT
>JANHGC010002988.1:96991-109981 GCA_027560395.1 Boaedon fuliginosus | reverse complement strand
GCCTGAGCCTATTGGTCACCATCCAGACCTTCACATCCTCCAGGCACTGGGACATCACTTCAGCGGCATCACTAATTTGATCAGGAGCAGAAATGTATAACTGGGTATCATCAGCGTACTGATGATACCCTACTCCATGTTGTCGGATGATCTCACCCAGTGGTTTCATATATATGTTAAATAGGAGAGGGGAAAGGATCAAGCCCTGAGGAACCCCGCAAGGCAGGGCTTTCGGGTTCGATCTCTGTCCCCCCACCAACACCAATTGGGTACGGCCCAAGAGGTAGGAGGAGAACCACCATAAAATGGTGCCTCCCACTCCCAACCCCTTAAGCCGCCCCAGAAGGATACCATGGTCGATGGTATCAAAAGCCATTGAGAGGTCAAGAAGTACTAGGATAGAGGAAACTCCCCTATCCTGAGCACGCCAGAAATCATCCACTAGCACGATCAATGCCGTCTCGGTGCTGTACCCGGGCCTGGAGATCGGAGGGAAGTTGTTCAAAGCAGCTGGGTCCAGGGAAGGCTTCTTGAGGGGGGACCTCACCACTGCCTCCTTCAAGGCTAGTGGAAAGGACCCTCCCTCAAAGAAGCATTTATAATCACCTGGAGCCAGCTGCGTGTCACCTTGCAGCTAGCCAAAACCAGCAAGCAGGGTCACGGGTCCAACAAACAGGTGGTGGTACTCATCACACCTACAACCTTGTCTACATCATCAGGGACCACAGGAACAAACTCATCCCAGATAACAGGACTAAGACCTGCCCCAGTCACCTTAATGGACTCTGTCCAGCCGGAATCAAGGTCCGACCGAATCTGAGTGATTTCATCTGACAAGAACTGAACAAATGCCTCAGCTCTATCCTACAAGGGCTCCTCAGCCTCCACTGGTGTCAGGAGAGCATGAGTCACCCTAAACAGGGCGGCTGGGCAACAGTCTGCGGACGCAGTAAGAGTGACATCGTAAGAATGCTTTGCTGCTTTTATTGCCACTAAATAGGTCTCAATATAAGCTCCTAAGAGTGTTTGGTAAAATTTGGATTTCCCCTTCTTTCAGCAGCGCTCTAGACATCTCCTCTGATGCTTCATCCCCCGGAGTTCCTCAGTGAACCAAGGAGACTTCTGGGGTCTGCGAACAGTGAGAGGTCGCAAAGGCACAACACGATCCAGAGCCCCGGCGGTGGCATTATTCCACGTAGCCACCAGGGACTCGGCTGTGTTGTGAGTCAGGGAATCAGGAATCCCCCCAAGCTCCCTCTGAAACCCAATTGGGTTCATTAGGCACCTAACCCTAACCACTTAGTCGGTCCCGTCTCTCTGCTTGGTGGGACGGATGTCAGGAAATCTAGTTAAATAAGGGAGTGATTTGACCATGGCAAGTTCTACTACTATATCCCCCAAACCCAGATCAAGGCGCCACTGCTCTGAGATAAAAACTAGATCGAGTGTGTGTCCCCCCCATGAGTCGGACCCTGAATTACTTGGGTCAGGTCCATGGTTGCCCTGGAGGCCATGAACTTCTGTGCTGCATCCTAGGCATCACCCAGAGATGGCAGATTGAAGTCCCTGAAGCACAATCAGCCTGGGGAACTCAACTGCCAGCCCGGCAACCCTCTCAAGCAGCACAGGCAGAGCTGATGCAACGCAGCTGGGAGGCAGGTACGTTAGCAACAAACTCAACTGAACCCCTGAGTCCAACTTCAGAAAGAGAGGCTCACACCCGTCCATCTCTGGAGCTACGTCTACCCGAGGATGGAGATCCTGATGCATAATTACAGCCACCCCACCACCCCTGCCTTGGAGTCATGGCTGGTGCAAAACCTGAAACCTGGTGGGGCAAATTTCAATGAGGGGGACACCCCCCTCTGGCCCCAACCAGGTCTCGGTAATGCATGCCAGGTCGGCTTTGTTCTTGGAAGGACTCTATTATTAGCCAATTTCTCCCTTTCAGAAGCACCATGAAGACCTAGTTTGGTATAATTGTTAAGGTACCAGGCTAGGAACCAGGAGACTGTGAGTTCTATTCCTTCCTTAGGCACAAAGCAAGCTGAATGACATTGGACCAGTTGCTCTCTCTCAGCTCTAGGAAGCAGGCAATGGAAAATCACTTCAGAAATCTTGCCAGGAAAACTGCAGAGACTTGTACAGTCACCAGAAGTTGCCAGAAGTAGCAATTATTTAAAGGCATGCACACATGCCCATGTGCACAAGCACACATTCCATTCTAGTTTGCATGCAGCATATTCCCAGCTAATCCCTATATCTGGATCAGAGCAAGACATCTTATGGCTTTTTTGCCCTTTGGTAGGTATTGTCTGTTAGAGTGAATGTTTTGACATTATGCAAGAATTGGTCACTCCATTTAAAGGTTTCAGCTTCTGGCAGTCCTTCTATTCTTTACCTGAATTGGAACCAGACACCTCTCTTGCACTGTTGGTGTAACCCATTCTCTACTTAAAGGTATTTACTAATACCTTTATTAGTTCTTTGAAATCTTAATTCTAAATTGGATTCAAGCCTGACTAAGTGTTAGCGGTCTCTTTTTAACATGATGTTATGTCAGATTCCTCAAACTCATTTTCAATAATCTCTTATATGTATAAGCTTTGCATCCAGATACCCTTAGGTATGATATCTTTGCTCCCATTCTGTAACTCATACAGAATTTTATCTGCACTTTTGGTAAATGCATTTACAGATAATTAACTCTCTTGGGCTTCTCTCCAGAATTCATTTGGTAATCTTGTATCAGAAGATTACTTATCAGAAGATACCTTATCGTGCTTAACAGGCTTTGATTCTGCAGCTTTAGTTTTCTCAAGGCTCTAACTTAAGTTGTTTGATATTTTCTGCATTTATTGTTCAAAATATTTTTAAAATTCCAAGTTGCAACATGTTACCTTTTAATCAGACCTTAACCTCTATTTTTCTGTTGAATTTGTTTTCAGAGTAAGCATAGTACGGTTTGAATTTCTTAAATATTTTAGTTTTGTTAGTTAAGAAATAGATGCAAGTATAGTTTGAGTGAGTCTATGAATGTGATTATTTTCCCCAGTGTTTTGATTGGCATGGATCACAAATGCCTGAAAAAATAAGTTCCAATGGTTAGGTGGTTTATTTGAATTTAAGTCTGGAAAAATTGTTCCTTTTATCTTTGCTCTGAGGCAACAGTCACATTTTGGTTTCATTTGTTTCTTGGAAGGACAAACATTCAATTCAATTGCCTAGTCCTCATCCTTTATTTTCTTAAAGATACAACAGTGTGATTGATTGATTATGTGCCATCTAATAGTTACGGGTAGTCCTTGACTTGCAACCACAACTGAGCCCAACACTTCTGTTGTTAAGTGAGACATTTGTTAAATGAGTTTTGCCCCATTTTATGACCTTCCTTGCCACAGTTGTTAAGTGAATCACTGTAGTCATTAGTAAGCTGATTGATAAGTGAATCTGGCTTCCACATTGACTTTGCTTGTCAGAAGGTTGCAAAAGGTGATCACATGATCCTGGGACATTGCAACCATCATAAATATGAGTCAGTTGCCAAATATCTGAATTTTGATCATGTGACCATGCAGATACTACTTTGTTCCTAAGTGTGAAAAATGGTTATAAGTCACTTTTTTCAGTGGCGTTGAAACTTTGAATGGTCACTGAATGAACTGTTGTAAGTCAAGGACTACCCATATTGACTCAGAGCAACCACATAGCTGGATCTTCTCCATCTGTCCTTAACCTGGTCTTTCAGATATTCTAACAGTGGCTGCATTACTTGCTGCTGCTAGTTGTCTTCTTTTCTTTCCTTCCACCTTTCCCAGTGTTAGAGTATTCTCCAGGTAGCTAAATCTTTGCATAATGTTTCCAAAGTAGAATAATTTGAACCTGGTCATTTGTGCCTTGAGTAAGAACTTTGTTGATTGAAGTATCCTCAACTGTTCCTCAGTAGCATGTTGAGTGCCATCCAACCTGAGAGATCAATTATCGGGCACTATATCACCAATCATATTGTATTTTCTCTCCATGATATTTTCCATAGAAAAATGCAGGAATGGTTTGTCATTGCCTTATCCCAAGCAGTAAGATACATGTGTCATTGTACTGAAGTGATAATTTGCCTCCAGCATCTTCCTGTATCACCAGTGCCCAATACAGGTGTCTGCCTGCTTTAGCTAGGCAATTGGCATGGACTTTGCATTTTGGGTAACCCTGCTGGGAATATCTACTCTTGGCATACCTTCCCAATCTTCTTTGTTCATCCCTCCCAGAAACTTCCCCCTCCCATCATGATGAGGCAGCACAGCAGGACTTTGAGAGTTTGACCAATATTTAAATCCTAACATGTTATTGTGCAGGCTTATTTTTATATATGCATCCTGCTACTCTGTTTATTACTCTGTTTAAGCAGCCTTTAAAGAAGCTCCGAGTCCGGTGTTAAATCGGAGCTCGCTCCAGCTGCCTGGAGTGAGTATCGCTTTAGCACCGGAGCTTCTTTAAGAGCTGCTGGGGCTGAAAGGCCAGCCCCACCCCCACGGCTCTCGCAGCCATTTCTGAACAGCTGTGAAGCCCTGGAGGCTGCGTGCCGCCCCAGCTAACCACCCCCCTCACGGCCTTGCGAAGCCCCGGAAGCCATGCGCAGGCCCGGCCACCCCACCATCCCCACCCCAGAGCTTACCTGGCTAAGCCAGGAGTCACTTCAGGCTTCTTTCAGCGAGAAGCCTCCAGCCACTGCCTGTATTTTGGTGTGAGAAGCTTGCATGCTTCACATCCAAAGAGGTGGTGGCTGCAGGCTTCCCCTCATGCTGAAAGGCCTCTGAGGAGTCTGAGTGCATGTGTAGGACCCACAGGTGTTGAGATGAAGAGGGGTGGGGCAGGTGGGGTGGGGGACTGAGTGAGAGGGCCACTGAGTGAGACCCCCTCCCAAATACCAGCATAAATAAAAGCCTTCCTTTGCCCCAGGCAGTGCACTTTCAAACTTATTCTGAGCGCTTCTATGCAGCAGCTTCCTTCACCCTGTGGCCCGGCGGGGTAAAGGAAGGCTGCTCTTATGAACGCCGGTACTTGGGAGGGGCTCTCACTCAACGAGATTTGCGGCAGCCCCTCCCAAGTACCAGCATTAATAAGAGCAGCCTTCCTTCGCTTCCCAGGCAGCGGCGGCTACTTGGCAGCCACTGTATGCTGCCCCAGCCCCTCCCCCTGCCCTGCAGCCATGTGGAAGCAGCTGTGAAACATGAAAGCCACCGCTGCTTCCCAGGAGCAGTGGCTGCCTGGCAGCCACTATACGCTGCCCCAGCCTCCCCACCTTCCCTGCAACCATGTAGAAGCCCCCCCCTCATCCCTGCCCCGGAGCTTACCTGACTCAAGCAGGACAAAGAACTGGGCAGCCTCTTCTTCAGCTCTGGGAAAGAAGGCTGCAACCACCGGCTCTTTTTTGGCACAAGAAGCCTGCAAGCTTCTAGCACCAAAAAAGAGGCAGTGGCTGCAGGCTTCTCCTCTGAAGTGAGTCCCATGGGGGCGGGGCAAGCAGGTGATCACATGGTGGCCAGGGGGCTCAGCTGAGGTGTGGCAGGGCTCTGCAGCACCATCAGCTGACTTAAAAAAAACCTAAATTTTGGGCATAGGCAGGTGGGCGTGGGAAGGTGGGTGGGGCCAGCCAGGGGTTAATTTTACTGGTTCGGCGAACCCCAGGAAATCCCAGGTGCAAACTGGCTAAATATCACCACTGGCTGGCACATCTCCACTTGGCAATTACATATTTAGGGGAAACTTCATCATGAAGTTGCATTAACTCTAATACATATTTATTTTCCAGTAATGATCCTAATAAGAGTTCTTTGATAAAATCATCAGAAAGGTTCACACTATTTTGGCGTTTTCTCAATACAAAGGTACTGAGATTTCAGATTTAATTTTCTTAGCATTAAAATATTATTGCTCATTCCTGAGCATGCATATATTTGTCTTAGCTTGTTCTGGACCTCCTTTCCTGAGGCATAATTTTGAATCATCTTGCAGGTTTTCAAATTCCTTTTCAGAATTATTTTCAAATATTGCTTCCATTTTCATGCTTTGGCTGCTTCAGGTCATCCCTTGCTTAATTCTGGCTCCCTGCTGGGGTCATCGGACATTCAGTGATATAAGCCATAATCTTGACCTGATATACAATTATTCTCTTTGTCAATATAATCTCAAGAAGTATCCTTCACATTTATTATGCCTCTTCCATTGGGATTTTTTTTTATACAAATATTAGCTGATGACCTGGTGTTGCCCGTGTAATTTTTTTTTAGATTTTTTTAAAAAAGTTTTTATTAAATATAAAAACATAAACAACATACAAAACATACATAGTACAAAAAAGACATGACAACATAATATAAAGGTCTATTGCTTGTCAGGCACTTCGTGGCCCTGTTTAACAGAGTCCTTCGGGAATTGGGCGGCATAAAAATGTAATAAATATATATATATATATATATATACAAAAATTCAGTTCTGCACCAACCTGCCCCAAATTTTACATGTGCCTCCCTTAGACTTGCAAAATCAGCACTGGGGGGGGGGGTCCCCCAAATTATTTGTCCCCTCTTTGGTCTCAAAAAAGGGGGCAAAGGGGACCCCCAAAAAAATGAAAAAAAAAAAAACCCAGACGAAAACACTATTATGCATGCTCAAACCATGTCTACTATTACGCCTGTGCAAACCAGTGGTCGGTCAGCAGAAGAGGGCTCCCGTGTTTGCCAGCCTGCTGCCGCAGTTTCCTGAGGCACAGGTCCTGCAGCCTGCCTGGTTGCCTGTCTGCGGTGGTGAGCTGCCTATGGTACTCCGCCCTGAATGGCCTCAGGTCCCCATCCAGGTCTCCTGGAGCACCAGCGGCCCCAGCCATGACTTTTGCCCAGCCCCAGTCCCTTTACGATTAGGCTTTATGATTGAGATTGAGAACTTTTGACCAATTAGTGCTCAGTTATTGGCCAGACATCCCTGTAGATGCCTGTTGGCACTGAAATGGGAGATTCCTGTATTGCAATATTAACTACTTAAAATTGATCTTCTTGTCAGCACACTGTTTGTAAATGTACAAGAATATTCCAGGAAATCTCACCATGGTAACTGTTCAGGTACAACTTCATTTGATCAGTCAAATGTCTGATAGAAAGTTAGTCATTTGCTATCGTAAGTACTGCATCTCTGCCTAGAACACTACTTAGCCGAATTTAAAGAGTTGTTCTGAAATAAAATATTGGCAACAACTATATATCCTGTCCTGATCCCTGGAGAAAATAAAAGATAAAAAATGAAATAACTTTTTTTTGCTCTTATACAAAGATTAGGATACACAGAATATTAAAAGGTGCACCTCAAACCAGTTATAATCTGTTATAATTTCTTGCAGCACAGTCAAAAGAAAATATTTAAAAGACTAGCAATAAAAGGTAGACCTTAAGTTAAACAGTAAAAAATTCCAATTTGGAGTATGAAAAGTAGCAAGAAAACAGTAGTATATAATCAATTATTCAATAAAATGAATTAATTTTCTCTCATTTGATCTAGGTGCAAAGGGAAATACCACAGGTATAATCATCAATGTAGAATATACTGTAGACTACAGACACAGCCTATGAATTATAGTCTTGAAACTATTATTTAAATCAATGTTTCTCAAACTTTGTTGGTTCACCGCCACCTTTTAGAAAAAAATTGCATGCTTAACGCCCCCCTGTCAAGCTCCACTCCCGGGGGTGGGGGTGAGCTGCCCAAGCCCTGCCCCTGGAATACCCTGCCCCTTGCCTAGAGCACAGCTGGGGGTTGGGCTAGCCCCGAGTAATGGTGAGGACATAGAGGACAGGAATATACACCGCGCCGGCACCGCTCTGACCCATGCATCGCTAACAACCATGCGGGAAGCTTTCAGTGAGAAGCCCCTCCCCTCCCTTGGTTCATTGCACTGGCACAGCATGGGAGCCGGCTGAATCCTCTGCCGCTCGATTGGTTCCTGGTGCCCCCTAATTCCACATGGACCTTCCAACGTCCCCTTAGACTGTTCCAATGCCCACTAGGGGGTGGTACCACCCACTTTGAGAACCACTGATTTAAATGAATGGACAAGAAAGCTTAATGCAAAAAAATTACCAAGTAATATTTACTGTACACAGTGAGAATAAGTAATTTCTAACATGCAAAGTGTTTGCCCATGGTTGCAATAATCACTTAAAATGGACACAAAACAAATATTCTGTTCTTAATTTCTTTAATTGGGCTTACTCTACACTTACAGTGCATGCATCATGACACATTTGATTGCAAATAGAGAGATATTTGTAATAATGAGGATCTTATGAAATAAGGTCAAATGAGGTCAAGAAAATGCCTCCCTTTGCCAAAAAAGATAGAATGTTGCTTCTGTGTTTGAGTCTGGCCAGAAACTCAACCTCTCACATATGCCTGGAAAAAATGTAATATATATTGTGATTCAATTCTTTTTCTGTGGAATTTATCAGAAATATTGTCAAGTCAATAGAGTGAGGCTTATTTAGAGAGTTTGGCATTTATTGTGTCCAAGTTATTAAAGCTGACACTACCCCCAAGAAGAAAGTAGTAAGCAAATACTTTGCTTCTTCTCAACTCCACTGAAAGTTTTGTTGTGCTCAGTAACTGAGTTACTGACCCATATGTTCTACCCTTGAGGACCTTGCCTCCAAAGCAAATTCAAAGTCACTTTTCTTCCAATCTCATCTGTTTACACTTCAGAGTAATAGAAATAATACTGGGCTCTTCCCCTTGGCACCAGATTTAGTCCAATTCTATTTTCTGCTGATGAATCCAGAAGCTCTTCATCTCCCTCTACACGAAACAAAAAGGCAAACTGCACTGAAAGAATTATTAGGAAAATAAATTTGCTAATCTTTACAGATTCCTAGAATATCTAGATTCTGATTATGCTGTAATTATTACCATCTTAAATTCATTATCATATTATGTTTCAGTGTTGAACAGGTTTTGCCACAAAAAAAAATAAAATTAAACCCTAAAGTTTCCTGCCAAACAGCTCCTGATAACCCATATGGAAACACTCCATGTTAATATGTCAACTAGAATTATATACACTTAACTAGGATAATGTAAACCAAAGTAGAAAATAGAAAGCATAGTTAGGAAGGTTTACATCATCCAAAGACTGGTACTAAGATAAAAGTACCTATTTTTATTGAGCTGAAGATTTTTTATTTTTTATTTTTAATGTAGAAGGCATGGAAAATTAGATTTGTTTCTTTCTGTTACAGTTACAAAACATTATTTGCTATTGAATTAGAGTAGCAGGCTTGCAATTCTATGTAAATTGCTGTAAGATACTGTAAAATATTTGATGCTCTTGCTTCTTTTTCCAGGAACAGTTGATTCAATTAATCCATATTCTAAAGGCTCATGCTGTGTAAAGCCTGAATCCCCATTGAGCAAACTAAGAGTAAGCCCCACCACATCACAAAGCCTCCCTGCACCATTGCCCCCACTTGCATTCTGCTCTTTATAGGGAATTACTGAATCATCAAACAATGAAAAATCCTTGTGAATTAACAAGCAGATCCAAGTTAATGACCAAAAAGATCTATTGTTTACTTGTATAATTATTTTTAAAAGCATTAAGTACATCGAGTCTTAATAATCCATGTATATGTATTCTTCACAACATATGATGAGATTATAATATGAGTCCTTTTCAGAATGTCACATAGCTGTGATAAATAAAGATGACAAGATTTTAGAAAGTTATATTGTTCCAAGAAAAAGGACAATTATAATGACTGATGATCATTCTCCTATGACAAGTAGATTAATTAACCTAAATATAATATATAAACATTTTTAGAGATTTCAATATGAAATTAAATAAAATTACAAAGGACAAATAATTACATAATTGTAAAAATTATAGTTTCAAATATGTATGAAAAGTATATAATCATTAAATAAATGTATTATCTGAAGAGTTTCATGACACTGAGAAATAGACAAGTTTGATACATTTGTATTAACAATGGGGCAAAACAAATGGATTGAAATTGGTATCATTAGGCTATACCTAATTACCTCTTTTGCATTCCACTTAAAAATTAGCATCATCATATGAAATTCATAATGAGAAATAATTTTCCAAAACGAAAGAATTTCTGCAGGTGGTCTTGTTTTGCTCAATAATACCAAAGCTAATGGAAATCTTTGGCTAACCAAGCCACAATCCTGAGATGTTATGCAAAGTACTGGCAGAGAATTTGTCCATTTATTTATTTATTACACATATTTCTATGCTACTCGGTTTCCAAGACTATTTCTATGCAATAATGTTATATTAATTACTTATGGAAAAATATATCTGGACCTTTAAAGATTTTTATTTGACAATATAGTATTGTTTATATGCAGAATTATACCTTTAGATTCAGTATAAAACACTCTGCCTGCTATTGTGAGAACGCTGCTTAATAAATAGAACAGCTCTGTGCCTTAATTTATAAATCATTCATCCTTTCTCCCTAGCAGAGCATATTGATACAGGCCATATGCATTTGTTTCAAGATTAGCCAAAATTAGGAATCCAGGTTTCTATTATTTTAGTCAATCCTAAATATGTTACATAGCTTTCTAAGAGACTGTGACAGATATGAAAATAAATAAATCTAAATATGTGGAAGTTTAAATAAAGCATTTATTAAGCACAGACTTTTTTTTATCAATGCACCATAAAGGAAAATTTAACAATAGTTTAATTAAACTTACAATAGTTTAAACTTATTATTGGATTAGTAGTTTGGAATGTAGAGCAATCCAACTATTTCATAGAAAATAAAATTCTTCAAATCCATTTTCAGGAAAAAAAATAACTTAACATTATATACAGGTTTCAATGTTTCTAATATTCCATTGAAGTTCGTGACTTGTAATTTTTCACCTGGGAATTGTAGTCCACAGTTTTGTTACAATTATCAAAAGGCTGAGAAATATTTAGACAAATAATTCTTTCCACTTGAGCTGAAGGAATAATAATTGATGGAGAATTCAAAATGATAAAATGGATGCCGCTTTTAAAATTTATTTCAAAATATTCAAGGACATATATAAAAAAGTTAAAGTAAACTTACTGTCTCTGAGATGACCCAATTGCTCTAAGTATCAAGAATAGTTTAGGTACTTTGATTCAGTTTCATGATAGTTATCCCAGTTAACAATTTATGTTCTGCCCCCTCCCCATGTACTGGAACATAACTGATAATCTTCCTTGCAATCATCAATGGGCCAACCTAGAATATTTGCATTTAGATCACTTCTACTGAACAGACATTAACATTGTCAAACTGCATAAACATTTTGACAGAAAATTAAACTCCACTTATATCTTTCGAAATTACTGTATATGATTTTAAATGAAACTTTCCCTCACTATTAGCCCAGTTCCACTGATGAAAGAAAACTAGCACATTAGTCCATTGCATAAACTTATTTGCAAGACATATACATTTCTGAAGTTTCCTATTTTTGTCCATTTCCGCATATTTCTTCTATTCATAGTCTCCATTTGTGTATCCAATACAAACTTCCTTATATTTTGGATCACATAAATCTTCTTACTGCATTTGCTAAAATCCACTGCAGACCCAAGGTGCAAAGATACACTTTGCTCTGCATTAAAAGTGGCAATCCTTTTTGCTGTAGATTCTTTTCTCTAGTGATGTTGAATTCCACGTTGGCTTCACAGTAACACAGCTTTTATCCACAGCTCTATATTGTGAATATGGAGTCACGGGAAACAGCAACAGATGCAGACACAGTCTGTCACTCCAAAAGGAATACAAATATGCTTAAAGCTGCTTCATTTATGAAGCAAACTTAGAACTGTTAGCTACCTGGAGAAAGGGAACGGAGGAAAAAGCTGAAAGTCTCAATATTTCAAAAGCTATTTTAGTGACAAATGTTCAACTTCTCATATTAGTAGAAGATATTTCACATAGAAATGGCAAACGCTGCCTTGATAATGAAGGAAACCCAAAGGAAGCCTTCAATTTTACTTGATTCAAAATACAATGTGATTTCATTCACCTTTATTCAACCTACAGCCACCCTTTCCATCTATTTTATACTTAAAGCAGCTATCAATCTTTTTAAAAACATATAAAGCAATATAAAAGTAAGGCAGATAGAATTATAAAACAATAAAGAATGAATGAATGAAAATGAACAAATGAATGAATGCTTAAATGAATGAATAAATTTCAAAGGCTTGACTAAAGAGTATCTTCAGAATGGGAGCTAAGCATCACTCCTAAGGATAGGTTGTGATTTCTTAAAATCACAGAACATGATTAAAAAAAAAAGATGATCACCACAACGTGACCAAAATTGTTTTGGTTCTTTATATACGTTTTATGTGCAACACACAAAAAAATTCTGATCATATTTTTGTGGCCCCCAATTTGACTTTTTTGATCATACCTTGTGGAAATCCTACCTAACAAAGTACAGTCCATGGACCAAGAATGTTGTAGGAGAAGAACTCCTACGTGCACGATACAGGGCCCACAGTGAAAACTCTGGTGTCAGGGCAGATCTTTCATATTTTCCCACCTGGTACAACTATTAGCTTACACTTATGCTAATTACACTTTCTATTATTTGAACATCCTATTAATTTACTATGAAATGTATGATGAATGATATAGTGATGAAGTGTTGCTACTTTAGGGAAGAAAACCACATGGTAAGTCAGAAGAGAAAGAAGAGACAAAGAACAGGAAACAGAAGAAATAAGAGAATGAAATTTATAGAAAATTGGTGTTTGTGAATCGGGCAGAGTAGAATTGAAAATAGAAATATAGTGGTTGTGGATTCTGTATGTGTGTGCAGATGCATGAACACATGTGCACAATGGAGATGATTTGCTAGTGTGATTGGTGTATGAATGGGTTTGGATTTATCGATGTATAGGACTGTATTTTATTGTAA
>JANHGC010002986.1:145903-156012 GCA_027560395.1 Boaedon fuliginosus | reverse complement strand
TATGTGGCCGCCTCGAGTTCCCAGAATTGGTGAAGAGAGGCGGGGTATAAGTCAAATAAATAAATAAAATAAATAAATAAATACCAGCAATGGCTGGAGGCAGTGACTTCTAAAACCCACGAAATTACTTCATTGGGGAATGTGACAGGTGACACCCTTTGGAGGAGGGAGAAACAGGGTCAGAAGCAAGGCACGAAGGGGGTGAAGTCAGAGTTGGCTTCACCTAGGTAATACTGACATGGTGCTCCTAATAAACGATTGGATTTTTATTGCCAGATGGCTTGAGACTCTTAATTGCATTAGGGCACTGGCTGGAACCCTGACATCTGCTAATTATGGTCACTCCTGAATGATAAATACTCTATTATTACATATCAAATAATTTGGCAAATATCAGCATGGATGGAAATTCCTGGGCCCACTGATATACTTCAGAAACATAAAGGCTTTTTTTCCATTTCAAGAATGTAGAAGTTCTTGTGGTTTATCTAGCAGTCCTAACTTCTTCAAAGAATATATTATTTATTTAGGGTATATTTTAGTCAGCTATCCCTGTAGGTTAAGTTTTTATTTAATTTAACTCTCCCCAACCCAGCTACTATAGTTATCATAATCCTCCTCCAACAAGGCTAGTGTTGTGGCTCCGCAGCCGGCTGTTGCACTGATGGAGGATTCCGACTCTGAGGGAGAGTTGGAAGCGGAGGAAAGGAAGATGCCGGTGGTTGACATGATGCCAGTAGCTGGCCCTCTACAGGTTATGTGGAGCCAGCAATGTCTCTCAATGGTGGGGAGGAGGCTCTAACTGATGCAACGACTCGGAGACTGCTCAGAAGGCAACAACAACGTAAGAAGAGCAGAGGCTGAGCTGCAGCTGATCAGTAATTGACCACATCCTACAGCAGTTAAAAGGGGTGTAGTTGGGACCTTCTCTCTGCAGAGAACAAACTGAAGACTTTGAGAGAACCTCGTGTATTATCCAGCCTTGTGTCTGGATTTCTTGTTCCAGGTTTTATTTCTCTGCATTTTGTGAGTTATTTATCATTTGGCATTTTTCCTGGACTAATTGAGAGCCGTGCCAGTTTCTGCTCATCTCACCAGATCCAGCAGAGTGGACATGCTTAGGCACCCTTGGTGAATTCATACCATCTTGTGGAACCTAGGGGATATTCCTTCTCATTTGAAACAGCCCCCATGGAAAACTAGACCGCCTTGACCATTTGACCTATTAGAAGGTTATAAAAACACAACAGTTATTAGAGCTGGGTTGTTAGTGGAATCCATACTGATGAAGATTAAATGTCACGAGCCTCAGATTTTGTGTTCTCTGTTTATTTAGAGGGGGGAGAGAAAGTAGTTTATTTGTGCTGTTTTTAATTATCTGAGATAATAAGCATTCCATAATTGTTTGTTAAGGTGGGAGTCTTAAATAAAACAAGCACATCAGAGTCCACTGAGTGCTGGCTATATTAAAACTAATATCTTCATTATCTGCAGGGTGTCATGTTGAAGCTGACATTTAGAGAGGAAGCAGGGCTATTCAGAAGTAAGACTCGTTGAGCTTCCTAACAATGAAACCCTATCCCTACTCACAATGGCACCATTATGCCTGGCAACCCAAAGTTCCTCTTGCAATGTGTTGGCTTTTTCTCATCCCAGCCCTGACTTTTACCAGCCCTACAATATTGTTATCAGAATAAAAATAGCATTTCTTCTTTGTGTCCAAGCAATTTCTATGTAATTTCAATGCTATAGAAAATGAATAAACAAACATGCAATCCATAGTATGTTGCCTCTCTTGAGGACAGACGACCTGCTGCAGGTGTAACCAGAGATGTTTGGTCATTTGGAGAGGAACAGGTGTGCCTCTCCCCTCAGGTTACTAGCTATCCCACACCACAGCCACTTTCTTTCACTATTAGTTCTCTTTTAGTGTTTTGTATCCTAGACTGCATTTATACTCATCACTTTCCCTACCCACTCATTTTAGAAAACATCTCTCTATTTTAACCAGGTAGAGAAGAGCAGACCTCCAGTATTTTATTTGCGAAGAAGAGGAGACATATTTGCACAATTCAAAAACAAAGTCTACTGGGAGTCTTTACATAAGATGCAACAGGAATGTCCCTCCTTGTGCTAACCTGGAAATAAGAGAAATGTTGAACATGTTGACTCCCTGTTTCCCTGCATTTCTAAGTTTCCATCATCCCCACCAGCTCAGCAGGCTAGGCAGTTTCTCTTATCCCTCTTTATGGGACATAATTAGTTGCGTTATCACGGCAGATCTGACTCCCTTCTCTCTAGGGCTGATTTTTTTTCTTCCTCTGTGTATCTCTAATTATATTATCCAAATTAGAATTTGGTGCTGCTCAGGTTTAGTCTGCCTGTTTTGAAGGCCCATTAACTAAGGTCTTCTCATACTGTGTATTTCTTTCTTTCTCATTATTTTGGACTTCTGATGCCACATTGAGTGTGGGAGCAATCGATCCACACTAAGGAAGATAAAGCAGAGACGCAGAGGATGCAGAAGCATCATCAGATCCAACCAATTCATTTTGCAGTGACCCAGCTGATGAATGGTGTCCTTCTGGCTGGTAGCATGGTGAAATGAGAAAGACAGGAAAAACCCCTCCCCCCACTCCTCCTCTCATTTGCATATCTATATTTACTGGTTAAATTGGGATGACAGTATTTAGCATGGAGGATTGACACAAGCAACCTAGAGAGCTAATTTCATGATAACATTGTTTTCTGTTAACAAAAGACTAGATAGCACTTTAATTCAGTAGCAGAGAAGTAGTGTTGGATCATTGCATAAGTAAAGTTTTACGTCATAAGATTTGAAAAAAAACCCATGTGAACTGGGAAGAGGGAAAAGAAAGAGAAAGCACTGAAAGACAAATGACTCCTTTAGTTAGCTATTCAGAAGATGGATTCTTGGGCTATACTCAAAATCATCCATTTTTTTATTTACACATAAAAAAGTATAGTTGCATTAAGATCAAGATACTCAAAAAGTGTGCTGCTGACTAAATTTTACAGTTAAATTTTAACTGTATCAAGCATATTGTATCCATTAAAAACTATATTTTTGTCACATCCATTCCATTGGTTCCTATCAGTCCACTTTATAAAATGCTTGGAGCATTACGTTGTGAGAGGAGATATATACATGCACAGAGAAAGGGGAAGGAAAAGCAGGGAAAGAAAGACATGGAAGAGAAATAGAAATGTGCAATTGAATCTATGTTTCTTAGATTTATAAACCACCTTTCCAATAAACTCATGTGGTTAACTACTAGGGATGTTCAGAATCTGCCAGACTATATTAATCTAGATTATCCGGAGATAAAATAGTTTTCCAGAAATTAATCTTGGAAATAGCTCATAATATTTCAGATCTGCTTTGGAACATCACAAACCACTTTTGGTTCAAATAATTAATTTCTGGAGAACTGAACTGATGGTTTAGCTGCTGAGCAGCTGGATCCAGAAGAGGACTAGAAGGAAGTCTCAGTTTCCAGAACAGCAAGTCTCAAATCTATCTGCTACACACTCTCACCTCCATTTTGCCCGCACAATTCTGAGAACTGTGGCTAGTCTAGAGTCCAGTAGTAAGGTCCTGTAGCTGAGACTGAAATGAGATCAGAAAGATCTAGGTTCTAGCATAACACCTTAATTACTACTAAATACTTGTTTTAGAGCAATTCATGTCTCTAGACCTGAATAATTGCTTTAAAGCATCAATGAACTATGATATAGACCAAGGGTGTCAAACTCAATTTCACTAAGGGTCGCATCAGGGCTGTGGTTGACCTTGGGGAGGCAGGAAGCATGGCTGACTGGGTGGGTGTGGCCGACTAGGTGGGCATGGCCAGCTTGACACCACTCCCCAAACTGCTGGCAGGTTTCCTCTTCGTATTGAGTAGACCAGGCCGAAGCCACACTGGCCTGATCTTTCTTCTCTGCATTGGGTAGACCAAGCCAAAGTGATGCAAGTAGACTAGGCCAAAGCAATGCAGGTAAACCGGGATGGCCCTGCGGGCTGGATCCAACCACATTGCCTTGAGTTTGACACTATTGATATAGACATTCTGGCTTTGAATGACTAGTTTGCATAGGTGATGTGGTAAGAAAATTGGGTTTTAATCCCAGAGGAATCATGTTGTTAAGACTTCAGATGAATTCTCCAACTTGATGGCTTCCTGATTAAGTCAGACTTTGCTATTCTTTTGCTCAACAGCAAGATGCAAAACAGGAAAATATAGAAATTGTGTTTTCTGTAGAGCCAAGAGTGGCTGGTTTTTCCTTCTCTTTGGGTCTATTTTCCAGCTTTCCCCTCTCCCCCTCCCCTTGTCAGCCTTTGCAATGCTGGAAGAATTGCCAACTCCACAACAAGATTGTGTGAAGCTTAAGCCAACTTCTTCATGGCCTTCCCAGGTCTGAGGGGACAAAAACTACGCTGCACTAAAAGAGCAAGGAAAGAAGCGAAAAGGGAAGCTTTGGACAACTATAGTCAGAAATCTGGCACTAGGTGCCCAAAAGAGCTGTGATGATACACTGCATAAAAAAAGAACTTGTTTAATTCAAGCAGCGGCATCATTTTACCAATTTCTAAAGTACATAAACTGCTGGAAACAGTTAACAACCCTACTTTATCCCTGGAACACTGCCAACCTAGCCCCAGTTAAGCTAAACCCTAGCGCTACTGTGTCTAGGCTGCAATCCTCTGGATGCCCAGTAGATGAGAGCAGCCAGACCCAACATACTCTCTCTCCTGCCTTCTAAGAATCTGAGGCAATTTTGTATTATAGCTATACTGATTAAGTAAATGTGCAGTGAGAAAATATCTCTGCCATTTCTGTGCAGACTTTCTAGTTTTAAACTCCCATAAACAAATATTGAAAAGGTTATTCCCTCCCCATAATCAGCATGTCCAATTGTTCTAAGGCCACGATGCTTCCTAGGCCGCTTTGCTCAGAAATTAGTCCCATTTGCTTCTTTGGATTTACTACAACTTTAACCACACTTCTTTGGAAGGAAAGCTTTATTCAGGTTAAGCTCAGTTCCTACGATATCTCAGACATATCCATATAGATTTCTTGACAACACTATTTAAGCCATTTGTCTTTGTCTTCTTTGGGGATGTTTATTTCAATTTACCTGTCTGGCCTATAACCCAGGATCTCCTGGTGTTTTCCTGTCATACCCTGATCAGGTTTGACCCTGCTTAACTTTCTGAGATCGGCCAAGATCAGCTGGGAGTACAGTTAAATTTGAAAATGTCCATGAATAAAAGTTTGCCCTTGTATATCTTTTTTATATCACTATTTTAAACTGAATTCATATCCTGTTTTCCTCAGGTTATATGAATCATGGTTCACTCAGTCTGCAGGTTTCACTGAATGACAGACTCATCACAGATTGAGGTCCAGATTCTCAAAAGCTAAAAATCCTTAGCTAAAATGTAGTAAAGTTCTTCTTGGTTCAGTACCTTTTATTGGAATATATATATTTATAATACAGATGTGAGAAAGCCCTAAGCAGCAAGCTAATACCCAATAGGTTTACTAATCCAGAAAGTTTTTATTCCCAAGTACATGATTTTATGTAATAAGTTTCTCCCCACACCCAGCCATCTATACCAGGGGATCTGACTTGCTAGTCTACCTCTTTCTTTAAAAAAGTGGAATATTTTAATGCAAACATTAATCAGCTAATTGATTATTGTCTCTCTATCCAGATCCCCACTTGTGTTTCCTGCTAGTCTTGGTTAATACTGGGTCAAAATCTTGTTAGCAGTTTTCTTTTGTTTGAAATTTACAGCAATGTAAATTTCTCTATGGCTCTTAATGATCATTCTTGTAAAACTGGGTGATCAAACAAAATAATTTTATTTTGTATAATGCATGTTATCTTTAGCTGTATTATGAAAAAACTCTTGGGTAGTAAAGAAATCCTTTTAGGAATGCTTGACTCTTAGATTTCCTGAATATCCTCAGAAATATGCCAATGGCTTTTTGGTTTTTTTTTTTAAATCTATTCTAGTCTACAGCTTTTGAATTATAGAGGAATTCTATCTACGTATTAATCAGGTTCAGCCTTGTGTCTAATGACTTCATGTTTTTATTGAGATTCAGTGCAGTTTTAAGTTTTTTTTTTTAATGTGATCCTCTGTTTTTGTTTGCCACCCCAGGTTTCTTGGATAGATGGATGGCCACCTAAGTTGGATGACAATTAATAATACTTAGAATTTTCCAAGCCCAATTCCCAGGTAATAATAACAGGTAATTTTGTAGGCTGCAGATCTCAACGTTTCTTCTTTTTTTTTCTCTACAAGAATTAAGATTGGTTGATTGATTGACATTTATTAGCTGCCCAACTTCAATGGTAACCAGTTATTAACAAACCCATCCCACAAAAGTACCAAGATACCATGATCAGATCTTTTAGTGACCCATACTTTGAGCTTATGTACACCCACTCAGAGATCAGCTAGACTTACCTCATAGAGAAAAGTTTAATAGCATTTGTCTCTATGTCAAAGGGAGGAGGCAAAGAACAAAGTTCAGTGCAAAAGCTTGGCTGTTACCTATTTTCATCTACAAAAAGGAAATATACTATTGGATGAGTCTGGCATCTTATTTGTATCATGATTAAGCAAATACTTCAAAGAATCCCACAAACAGAATAGCAACTATATTGGTATTGGTTGTCTTTGCATATATTTATGGCTTACCATCTTCCCCTGAACCATAAATAATAAACTAAAAACAGGAGATACACAGAGAACTAAGTTAAAAGTTGGCTGATTTTATTAGTTTATTGTTGTTGTTTTATAACCCATGTCATGGGTTTTGATCTGGAGGCACCATATAGCTCTAATAACAAGTGGTCACTGAAAAGCATTGCCCTGCATATTTCTAATCCCCTCAAAGAGCTGTTCATACTGCAACTTCATTTCATGTTGCAGTAAATACCATTTCAGAGCAAAAAGATATTGAATGCCTTTATTAAACCAATTTACATTTTATAAAATAGCATGCAATTTGTGAAAAGCTCGTTATCAAGAAAGATGTTTGAGAAAAAAGAGGAAGTTACAATATTTTAAAGCATGTTACAGTCTGGCAAGATATTAGTTGGTGTGCAATCAAGGTCCTATCAGTACAGAAGTGCTATTAGTCACTAGAGACACTTTTGACATGCAAGGAAGAAGAAGCAAATAAGCAAGTGTTGGATTCGCATTTTTGAAAAAATTAAATCCAGCTGTTCAAAGACAATCTATTCCTATTCTTGGGTGAGATACACAGATTGCTCGTATAATTGAGCAGGCTGTTATGTATAAGAGCATATTTATTTGAATGTCCCACTGTTTCTCCCATAGATCCACTGCTTCAAAGCCTTTCCTGTAAAGTTAAGTCTTATTTATTTATTTATTTATTTATTAGATTTATACCCCGCCTCTTTCAGGGGAACTCGAGGCAGCAATGGATTTGAAGTTGGATAGGACTTGGTAGGCATAGAGTACATGGCTACCGGTTCTTTGTTCTCATGTGAGTATAAAGGTACTAGGTCAAGTTAAGCATCTAAGAAACCTATTCAAATTGTCTGATTTCTGCAATCCCAAGGAACAGCATTTTGGCCTAAACCACCCCACCCCACCCTCTCTCTGTCTCTCCCTCTCTCCATACCTTTCTCTCTCTCTCTCTCTCTCTCTCTCTCACACACACACACACACACACACATAACACACAACACACACAGAGTAATAACCATAATGACTCATTTCACAGCCCAGATGCAAATAAACACACCAAACGAGAGTGTATATATTGCTCAGTGAATTTGACACACAAAGTGCTGAGTTGGGGAAATTCTATTCTAAGCTAATAGTGATTTTTGCTTGGATACAGCATTTTTTCAAAATAAGAAGCATGCCACCTTCAGCTCCTAGAGGAAAGGTGGAATATAAATCCAGTGAATAATAACCTGAAAGATGCTGGTAAATTTCCATGTTTGATGCCAGTGCAGGGGCAGGGATCCATGTGAGCTGTTTCAGACCTGCTCAAGAAAAAATTGTGGGGAAGGGGCAATAAATTGAAGGTCTCAGCAGAGGGCAGCATTTGGCTAATCCTGGCTTAATTGGCAGGGCCTGGTTTGGCTTTGCATAAGAAACACCTAGCAAAATTCAAAGCTATCAGCTAGAATAGGAAGCAAAATCAATCAATCAACCAATCACAGAAGAGGGCAGTCATCAACCAATTCCATATTGCTGCCAAGAAAATTCCAGGGAAGCATTCATGAAGTCACGCTGGATGAGCTTTACACATCTAGTAACACTGGAGAGAAAGTGCAATTGAGAAACAATGGGAGAGGATGACTGATCTGTGGCACCTCTTTCTTCCTACTTTCTCTAGCTGATATTTATACTTCTCTGTCTCCTTTATTTGCCTCCTCCATGCAGGGCACTTCCTATTTCTCTTGCCAAGAGAGGAAATGAATGCTGCTGTGGGTCAATTTGTTCAGAGAAGGGAAGGAGGTAAAAGAGCTTTCAAGGGAGGCAACCCAATGCTCTTTGGACTACAAGTCCCATACTTCACACTATCCTGTGGTGGATGATTATGATGACCTGCAGAACATCAGATGGCCAAGAGCAAAAGGCTTGAATGGAAGAGAGCAATTTTGATTTGGGGGGAGGGGGGGGTGTAAAGAAGTATATAGTATCATCCTTAAAGCAATTTCTTCCAGTGCCTCCAGATAGGCTAAACTACACTTTTCATCATTCACTGCCAGGATGATATCCGAACCTGCTGGGATGATGAATATTTACAATGGTTTGAGAATACTATAAACCTCAGAAGTCTGTATTTAACACAGGGCATTTTCTTTACATAACTATAGTCCAACCCTTCAATGCCCTGGAGCATGTGCAAAGAGCCTTTCCTTCAGAAATGGGTAATAAGCAGCTGCTTCGCTTGTATGGAGACACATCAGAAGCAATAAAGCAGCTACAGACCTTGAGGGATTCTTCCTGGGTGGTTGTGCCCCTTTTTTTTTTGTATCACAGACATATCTTTTATTTATTTTTTATGTATTCACAACCAGGCCTGTACTAATATTTTGGAAGTATGACCTGCTTTGTCCAAGGATCTATAACTGGAAGAGTGGATATTTACTTTTGACTCAAAAGTACAGATAGTTCTCAACTTAAACAGTTCATTTAGTGGTCAAAGTTGCAGCGGCACTGAAAAGTGACTTATAACCATTTTTCACAGTTATGACCTTCGCTGTGTCCCCATGATAGGTGACCAAAATTCAGATGCTGGGCAACTGCTTTGTCCCTATGTCGGCTGCAGTGTCCCAAGATCATGGGATCACTTTTGGCCACCTTCTGATCAAGTCAGTGGGGAAGCCAGTCACTTAACTGGGTTACTAATTTAGCAGCTGCCGTGATTCACTTAACAACTGAGACAAGAAAGACTGTAAAAGGGGGCAAAACTCCCTTAACAAATGTCTCACTTAGCAACATTAAATTTGGGGGCTCCCTTGTGGTGGTAAGTTGAGGACTCCCTCTACCACTCTTTGCAAGGCAAGGTAGCCCAGAAAGTGAGAATTGCGCCTCCCTGGTTTCCTACCCACCCACCCCAGCGGCTGTTTGTGTCAACAATTCTGCTGAATGGAGGCTCAGCTGGAAGTCAGCGACGCATCACTTTCATTAGGTCCGCTAGAGCCCGGGGGAGGGGGGCACGTTAATCCTTTCGCTGCTGAAAGGTAGGGAGGAGAGGGTGAGGCTCCCAATGGAAAGTTGACAGGGGAAGTTGACAGGGCTGGCTGGCTATTGGGGGGAGGGGGAGGGAGCGCCGAAAGTCTCTTGGTGTAAATCGAATCATCCCAAGGAAGAAGGACGAGGAGGGGCGAATGCGGGAGGGGGCTGCAGCGTGACTCCGCGAAGGACTCACCTCGACGCCTCCAGCTCTTGCTTTCCGTCCTACTTTTACGCAACGCATCTTCCGACCACAGCTGTCCCGGTCCGAAGTCGTCCTGGTCCAGAGCCGTTCCGGTCGCAGCAAACTGATCCGTGACAGTTGCCTCGCCTCTTCCGGGGGGGGGGG